>JACEFZ010002432.1:0-16267 GCA_014155875.1 Cepaea nemoralis
CAGAGATGAATCACCCGAGTTAAGGCCAGCGACTGATAAGAAGGAAATCATGGATGGCTCAGGCGGAGGATACGATCAGACAGGTGTGCTCCTTGGAGAAAATTAGGCGAGGAGAGGAGTGGGATCAGAGTGCCAGCGGAGCAGTCAGACTTGTGCAGAGTTATAATCACATTGAGCCGGGAGTGCAGGGAGTGGCCAAGCAGGGGCCACGGAATGTGGAAATCCAGAAACTAATTCAGGATAATGCTCGCCCGGGTGATGTGATTATCTACACAGATGGTTCAGGTGTTGAGAGGTAGTAGAAGTGCCTGGGGTTTCTTGGCCAAGGCCAACGTTTTTGGCAATGGTCGACGTTTGGTGCAGGGGAGCCTGGCATTTGATACCACAATATCTAGCTTAAGAATGGAGGTGGAGGCAGTCAGTGTAGCTTTCTGGCATATGATACCACAATATCTAGCTTAAGAATGGAGGTGGAGGCAGTCAGTGTAGCTTTCTGCTGAATGGAGAATACGATACACACACACATCGTGATTGTAACTGACTCAGAAAGCATGCCGAGTAGGGTGAGGACATGCAAGCTTCCTGCCGAGTGGCTTGCTTCGCTTCGGAAGTCACGGGTGGCAAGCATCGTCTGGATCTTTTCTCCAGGGCATACTGGTGTGCTGGGGAATGAACATGCAGACAGATTGGCTGGCTCTGCAAAACTGGTGGAGTATTGATGCATGATAAGGCAGACGTGGTTGCGGCCGTGTGGGAGCACGTGTACACCTCGGAGGAGCAAATGGATCAACATGGTCTGGCAAGAATGCGACAGCCTGGAGCGACGAGGGGATCTGGTCGATACTCGACGCTTAGAGGAGAGGCGAGACGCACATATATAATCAGATTGCTACTGGTACTATTGAGGTTGGAACTCTTCGCTGGCTTCTGAGGATGGGGACGGAGCGCTTATGGGAATGCCCCGAATGCTGTGATGTCGGTTCCTAAATGAATCAATCAATCAATTAGTTAGTTATCATCGTTCACGACTTCCAAAGATCACCCGTCTGGGGTCAGGTCTGTGTTTTTGCTGCGATTTGGCTACTAGTGCTATGTGGATAATCCTTTAAAGTATTTGTTATATAATACTTGTACAATAAATACTTAATATAAATATTGTCTCTCTCGTTGGTCAAGCTGTTAATTAACTGTTTGTAATTATGAGTATTTGCATATATATCTTTTATTTTTAATATTATTAATATAATATTATATTATTAATATTATATTAATTATTTAATAATAATATTTATTATTATGTACAATACCAATGGCGCCATCAATGCTCTCATCAGTGGATCGAGCAGACGGCTATGTAACTAAATATCTTGGTGATGGTGCAACTATTGATTTTGATGGCATGGGTAAGACAATGGCCTTGCTTCGTTTGAGATATAATAGGGTCTGGTAGGGAGTTGCAAGACTCAAAGGCTTTGCAAGAGACTCAAGAAACTGGTAAACCAACACAGGAACTTGATCAGCCATCACTCGCCAAGGCAATACTGCAATAGCCTATAGTAGTATAGTGCCTATAGATAGTATAGTCTATAGTCTATAGAGATTCTAAGGAGATCTGTGCAACTATAGATTTGCTTGGCATCTAATAATGATAGTCCATTTAGATAATTTGATGTCAATAAATAATATTTGACACGTTTCAACAGATTTATTCTTACTATCCTGTGACATATTTGCATGTTTTGTTATATGTATTATTCACTTCATTTATAAAGGATTTTGTTACTGTGCTTTTATCATATGGCTTAGTGTCTTTTTAATCTATACGTACATATATTATTTGTTTTTTTCTGCATAAGTTATCTTGCCTAATGTCTTTGTGAAATATAGTATAAAGTGTGTATGTGTGTGTGCGTGTGTGCGTGTGTTTATTTGTTTGTTTGTTTGTTTCTTCACAAGATCTCAACATGCCTTTTGTTATTTTATTATTTAATAGATAAGCTTACTTTCGCTTTACTTTCTTGCAGGTGATTTAAAACCAACCAGCTCCTATAATCAGCAATCAGCAAGTTGAGCTGAAGAACATTTACAGATATGACTGAAACTGAAAGGAAACAAACACCAAGCCACTGGAATTTTTCTGAATAAATTTTTAAAGGGATGCAGAATTCATCAAACAGGCAGAAGAAAATGGGTATCTTTTTCCTTTTTACATTTATAGTTTTATATTGCTTGGTTTTGGTCTTTAATTATATTTACAGTCAGAGGTAGAAAAAAAAAAAACATTCATTAATGATTAATTCTGGAAGTGGAATCAGCTCTTTTTTCTCTGGTGCCAACATATTTTATTTTGTAAAAACAGGCACACGTAGAAAAACCTAACCATAATTCTGGAGCCAGCCCCTTTTTCTAGGGAAGCAGCATATTTGTTTTTGCAGTTCATGTTAATTTTAAGCGGGCAGCATGTGCTGTGTGAGACCGCACACATTTACAGAACGGAGGAGTTCAGAATACTCTTGAAAGGGCCAGTCGATTGGAGACCGTCACAGGAAGAAGACGTATCACAAGTTTGAGTTGGTGATGGCAAGATATTACCACCATGTGAATGTTGAGTGATAGAGATATTATTGTAGAATTGAATTTAGTATTGAGATAAAAGTAATGAGATAGATGAGTAATGAGATAAATTGATAAAACAACTGTGCAATCAGTAATTACAGTTTTACAGGATGTGAAATGCCTCGGTTTCCTGTGAAGTGTTTTTGTTAATTGGCGGGTTAGTGATTTCAGAACATGGAGGAAGTTAAGAGCCCACATGGCATTTAAATAACAAATACAATTATAACTACAACTAATATAAACAACAGAATAAACCCCTGAAAAAGAACATTGAATATATAAACACGGAAAGCACCATGCAGGATGGAGGATTTGAAAGAATTTAGATAGCAGGTCAGCAAAGTTAGAGTGATCATATTCACACCGACCTTGGACATGATCCCTAGAGTAAACCATAATCATGTCCTTGCCAACAATAATTCATGTGCTGACAAAATGACATCATACTAAGCAGAGGTCAGAGAGGTGACATCTGACATCATGTGCTCATGACCTTAAACACAGGTGTAGATTGATTCAATGACAATCTTAAGCAGAGTTCGGAACAACCCCAGCTTTAATCATGTCCTACTAACCAGTAATCATGTCCTACTAACCAGTAATCATGTCCTACTAACCAGTAATCATGTCCTACTAACCAGTAATCATGTCCTACTAACCTGTAATCATGTCCTACTAACCAGTAATCATGTCCTACTCACCTGTAATTATGTCCTGCTAACCAGTAATCATGTCCTACTAACCTGTAATCATGTCCTACTAACCTGTAATCATGTCCTACTAACCTGTAATCATGTCCTACTAACCTGTAATCACATCCTACTAACCTGTAATCACATCCTACTAACTGTAATCATGTCCTACTAACCTGTAATCATGTCCTACTAACATGTAATCATGTCCTACTAACCTGTAGTAATCATGTCCTACTAACCTGTAATCATGTCCTACTAACCAGTAATCATGTCCTACTAACCAGTAATCATGTCCTGCTAACCAGTAATCATGTCCTACTAACCTGTAATCATGTCATACTAACCTGTAATCATGTCCTACTAACCTGTAATCATGTCCTACTAACCTGTAATCATGTCCTACTGTAATCATGTCCTACTAACCTGTAATCATGTCCTACTAACCAGTAATCATGTCCTACTAACCTGTAATCATGTCCTACTAACCAGTAATCATGTCCTACTAACCAGTAATCATGTCCTACTAAGCAGTAATCATGTCCTACTAACCAGTAATCATGTCCTACTAACCAGTAATCATGTCCTACTAACCTGTAATCATGTCCTACTAACCAGTAATCATGTCCTGCTAACCTGTAATCATGTCCTGCTAACCTGTAATCATGTCCTGCTAACCTGTAATCATGTCCTGCTAACCTGTAATCATGTCCTACTAACCTGTAATCATGTCCTACTAACCAGTAACAGCAATAACGCAAGAGGCTTGGACACCCTTGACAATGGCCTTATAAAATTATTGAAAACTCAAGCGCCAGGTATACATTTTCAGGTGTCATAGCGACACAGTCCTGGATGTTTCTAATCAAGTGACTGGAAAATTCAGGCGCCAGGTAAAAATGTCCAGGTGTCATGGCATCTGTGTTGCAGAGCTCTCCTTCCTCCCTCCAAGCTCAGAAACTAGTAGAGTGTACAAGGCCAGTACTGCAACTTCACATCAGGGGAAAGGCATATTAGAAATTGACCTGGCAATGATTCAACACAGCACGTATGGATTGGCCAGGAGTAGGCCAATGTTAGCCATGTTTCTACCACATGTTTTAGGTTTTTCATTGTCAAAAGGAAGTGGTGGTAGTGCAGAGGCTAGCATGCTTGCTTGTTGGTCATGTGTTCAAATCCCTATCGAGGCAGGAATTTTTCTAAAATTCACCTGGAGATGATCGGTGGGTTGAGATTGTAACAATTCCAAATCTTTTGCTGAGATTCAAAAGTGGAAGATGATGACGCTAGAAATGATCAATGGGTTGAAATTGTAACAATTCCCAATCTTATGTTGGGATTCAAAAGTGGAAGATGATGATATTGATGATCTATGGGTTGAGATTGTAACATTTCCCAATCTTATGCTGGGATTCAAATCCATACCTTCTGTGCCCGAGGTGGACACCATACCCTCCCAGCCATGCCTCCACTAACTTTTAGTGTTATAACAACAGTCAAATAATTGTGGCCATCATAACATCAGATGGAATATGCATGACTGAGATAAAGAGCAGGATCTGTTTTCTGTTGGGATATTATCATTGCACTCCGGACAATTCCAGAGGTGCTCAGATCCTTCCCCACAATGTATCAGTGCCAGTTTTGTTTTGGTTGATGAGGCCACTAATTCTCCTGAAGTGCCTTCATGTCTGGATGTGACAATTCTTACTCCCCGGTCTCTCTTTCTGGACAACGATGTGGATTCACTTTCGTCAACGTCCAAGGTATTAATAACATTGGCGTAGGTCAGCATGGCCGATTGGATAACAGCGCATGTTCTTAAACATCTGGTGTGCTGATGCCGAGGTAAGGGGTTAAACTCCTTAGTTTAGTTGGACTAAAATGTTGACCTATCATCCTTGACTTGGGGACAAAAATTACAAGTACCTCTGAAGTCAGACTGGGTTTTCCTGATGGTGATGGTGAGGGGCACTGTTAATAGGGAAAGCAAATCCACCTGCAAAATTCTGTCCAGCCTTACTAGAAGTAGTGTGTATGGACTACACTTGAGCAAAAGTGCTAAAAAATAATAACCTAAAAAAATGACATCGGCATGATTCATAGGCTGGTCATCTGCAGGGGATGCAGAGCCAGTAAGTTTATCAGCTCGCTCATTTCCCTCAACTCCCACATGTTTATGAGCAGAACAGTGAAAAATTAGGAAGAACCTTGAAACAAAATATAGGTTTTTCCAGAGACGAATGTTGCGAATTCCTTAGACTGCCTATGTAACTAACAATGATTGCCTGAAAGAGGATAATGAAACTAAAACATTATATACAGCAATAAGAAAGAGACAAACAGCTTTATTTGGGCATGTGATGAGAAGAGATACACTGGAGAACATCATGACAACTGGAAAGATTAATGGAAAAGAAGGCAGAGTCAGAGAAATGGTGCTGGATTGACTGAGACAGTGACATGGAGAAATATCAGCAGAGTTGATCCAGAATGCCAAAGACCGAGATCTTTGAAGAGACATGGATGCTGGTATAGCTAGCAGGGCACATGATGATCTGGCGGCACCATCAGAGAGCTCCTGTTTGCTGATGATTGCGCTCTATACGCCAACTCAGAGGCGGAAATGCAACATAATGTTTCAGCTTTCTCACATGCCTGTGCCAACTTTGGGCTCAATATCAACTTGGAGAAGACTGTAGTGATGTACCAGCCAGCTCCAGGGAATAATTACACTGTGCCGAATATCAAAGTGAATGATCATAGACTAAGTGTTGTGGAAAAATTCACCTATCTTGGCAGCACCGTGTCACAAGCTGCCACAATCGATGACGAAGTGAATGCAAGAATCTCCAAGGCCAGTGCAGCCTTTGGCAGACTGTACAAGAATGTATGGGACAGAACTGGAATAAGCCTGCAAACAAAGCTAAAAGTCTACAAAGCAGTTGTATTATCCACACTGCTATATGCTTGTGAAACCTGGACTGTTTATCAGCGACACGCTAGGAAATTAAACCACTTCCACACAGTCTGCCTAAGGAAGCTACTGAAGATTAAATGGCAAGACAAGATTCCAGACACTGAAGTCCTAGAAAGAGCATCCATGCCCAGTATCCACACTCTACTGATGAAGAATCAGATTCGCTGGGCTGGTCACTTGACTCGCATGCCAGATCACAGGCTCCCTAAACGAATTTTTTACAGCGAACTGCATTGTGGTAAACGCTCCCAAGGTGGCCAGAGGAAACGTTTTAAAGACACTCTGAAAATTTCACTGAATGCTTTTGGAATTCATCATGACACCTGGGAGGCTGCAGCCAGAGACCGAAATTCGTGGCGTGCATCATTGCGCAAAGGTGCAGTCATATGTGAGGCAACCAGGACTGCAAGAGCTGTGAAGAAAAGGCAGGACAGAAAAACCACTGCAGGAAATCCTCCTCCAGAGACGTCAAGCATTCTTTGCCCACATTGTCAAAGAACATTTCGAGCCAAAATAGGCCTTATCAGCCATCTTAGAACCCACGGCTCCACACCTTCAACCCCACTGGATGAAATGAATGGTCATCATCATTTTTGATGGACAAACAACATCACATGATGATGATGAAGCCAAGCAAATGCTGCATTTCAGAAGATGAAAATTATCTCATGTTCTAGTCACTGTCAATGAATATCAGAAAAAGATCACTGAAATGTCATATTGAACCTTTTCAGCTGTATAATACTGAAATGTCATATTGAACCTTTTCAGCTGTATAATACTGAAATGTCATATTGAACCTTTTCAGCTGTATAATACTGAAATGTCATATTGAACCTTTTCAGCTGTATAGTACTGAAATGTCATATTGAACCTTTTCAGCTGTATAATACTGAAATGTCATATTGAACCTTTTCAGCTGTATAGTACTGAAATGTCATATTGAACCTTTTCAGCTGTATAGTACTGAAATGTCATATTGAACCTTTTCATCTGAATAATGCTGAAATGTCATATTGAACCTTTTCAACTGTATAGTACTGAAATGTCATATTGAACCTTTTCAACTGAATAATGCTGAAATGTCATATTGAACCTTTTCAACTGTATAGTACTGAAATGTCATATTGAACCTTTTCAACTGTATATTACTGAAATGTCATATTGAACCTTTTCAACTGTATAGTATTGAAATGTCATATTGAACCTTTTCAGCTGTATAATGCTGAAATGTCAATATTTAACCTTTTCAACTGATATAGTACAGGAACATCATATTTAAATTGAACCTTTTTAACTGTATAGTACTGAAATGTCATATTGAACCTTTTCAACCGTATAGTACTGAAATGTCATATTCAACCTTTTCAACTGTATAATACTGAAATGTCATATTGAACCTTTTCAGCTATATAGTACTGAAATGCCATATTGAACCTTTTCAACAATATGGCAGCTGGCATTTCAAGAGAAATGATGTTAGATGGACTGAGTGGCGTGAAGGAACATCATATTGTCATATTGAACCTTTTCAGCTGAATAATGCTGAAATGTCATATTGAGCCTTTTCAACTGTATAGTACTGAAATGTCATATTGAACCTTTTCAACTGAATAATGCTGAAATGTCACATTGAACCTTTTCAACTGTATAATGCTGAAATGTCATATTGAACCTTTTCAACTGTATAGTACTGAAATGTCATATTGAACCTTTTCAACTGTATAATGCTAAAATGTCATATTGAACCTTTTCAACTGTATAGTACTGAAATGCCATATTGAACCTTTTCAACTGTATAATGCTGAAGTGTCATATTGAACCTTTTCAACTGTATAATGCTGAAATGTCATATTGAACCTTTTCAACTGTATAGTACTGAAATGTCATATTGAACCTTTTCAACTGTATAATGCTGAAATGTCATATTGAACCTTTTCAACTGTATAGTACTGAAATGTCATATTGAACCTTTTCAACTGTATAATGCTGAAATGTCATATTGAACCTTTTCAACTGTATAGTACTGAAATGTCATATTCAACCTTTTCAACTGTATAATACTGAAATGTCATATTGAACCTTTTCAGCTGTATAGTACTGAAATGCCAAATTGAACCTTTTCAACAATATGGCAGCTGGCATTTCAAGAGAAATGATGTTAGATGGACTGAGTGGCGTGAAGGAACATCATATTGTCATATTGAACATTTTCAGCTGAATAATGCTGAAATGTCATATTGAACCTTTTCAACTGTATAGTACTGAAATGTCATATTGAACCTTTTCAACTGAATAATGCTGAAATGTCACATTGAACCTTTTCAACTGTATAGTACTGAAATGTCATATTGAACCTTTTCAACTGTATAATGCTGAAATGTCATATTGAACCTTTTCAACTGTATAGTACTGAAATGTCATATTGAACCTTTTCAACTGTATAATGCTGAAATGTCATATTGAACCTTTTCAACTGTATAGTACTGAAATGTCATATTGAACCTTTTCAACAATATGGCAGCTGGCATTTCAAGAGAAATGATGTTAGATGGACTGAGTGGCGTGAAGGAACATCATATTTAAATTGAACCTTTTTAACTGTATAGTACTGAAATGCCATATTGAACCTTTTCAACAATATGGCAGCTGGCATTTCAAGAGAAATGATGTTAGATGGACTGAGTGGCGTGAAGGAACATCATATTGTCATATTGAACCTTTTCAACTGTATAATACTGAAATGTCATATTGAACCTTTTCAACTGTATAATACTGAAATGTCATATTGAACCTTTTCAAATGCATAGCAGTGAATCCTGACATGGGAACAAAGAGAATAGGAAGAGCTTGAAGATGTGGTTTGTTAGGATGGATGTCCACTCTAATCAGGTTGGTTGGCTGTGACACCGATGGAAGACCGAATATTGTTGTAGTGTATGAGGGTAAGTTAATAAGTAAGTCACAAATGGCTGTAGAAAAATAACTAAATGTGATAACAACTTGAAACCAGTTTATTTTTATACATACGTTGTCCCTTTATTTCTCAACATAATTTCCACCAACATTGATGCACTTATCCCATCGTTTTATCAGTCCTCCCAAACCGGCTTAATAGAACTGCATGCTCTGATTTCATTTACCTGCTATCCCAAAAGAACTGTGTGACTTACTTATTGACTCACCCTCGTAACTTTTTCTATCCAACTATGCACCGCTTTATGAGACATAAACATTTGTCAGCAGAAACACTGAAAACTCACCTTGGCGGGAGACATGTTGCAAATGACGCAGAAGTTGAATGTGAAGTGAAAACGTGGTTTAGAAAACAGAGCACGCAGTTCTATGCAGCGGGTTTGGGAGGACTGGTAAAACGATGGAATAAGTGCATCAATGTTGGTGGAAATTATGTTGAGAAATAAAGGGACAATGTATGTATAAAAATAAACTGGTTTCAAGTTGTTATCATATTTAGTTATTTTTCTACAGCCATTTGTGACTTACTTATCAACTTACCCTCATAACATAGTCTCTTAAAGCTGATTACCTTCTGCATTGCTATAGCCTGTCCATTTCTGGTTTCCATTATACAGGTACTTATTGTTGTTAAATAGGGAGTCAAGAATTCAAAACAATTAAAAGGACCCATTTCCATTCCCAAATATGGATTTATGATGCTACCCTCATATACGTACCAACCAATTGGCACTCAGTTAGTCATATGGTCAATAGCACATCGACCCCCTTAACTTCCCTGAACATTTCCCGGTGCCTCATTTTAGTCTGGCTCAACATGGGAGTCCATGTCAGTTTTTAAAATCCCAACCTAAAGGGGGATTTGAATATACAGCCATCAGACTGACAGGCAAATGTAAATAATGTACACAATAACACCGCTCATTACCACAGCTGATAAATCACCCGTAGTTCTTCAAGGAAAGGGGTGTGTCATATAGTGTCAGAACTGATCCATTTTATCCAATGGTGTTCCTGATGTTTGCACCCTGAAAAGAGCTTGCATCTGTCAGAGTAAGGTTGGTGTAGACACTTTTCTCCTGTTACCAAAGTACCATATCCATGGGGAGTAGAAGTCTCACAGTGAAGTGGTAATGCCGCCTGCTTTGCACTCTGAAGGTTGTATTTGATTCCAGTCTATGTAGTTAGGTTCACGAATGCAATTTTCTCAGAGACTCCTGGGGATTGTTGCTGGAGCTATGGAATTCATGTTTTGTGTGAAGCTTTTGGCAGGCCACCCTGTGGAAAGAGACCGAGTTATATGGGAAAAAATCTGGTGCAATGAAGCAGATACTCTTGCCTTTTAAACCATGTTTTAAAAATCCACGGGGATTGTGTCGCAGAGTGCTACTTCCCCTTTCCAAACTAAAAATAACCAGTGAGGTGTGCAAGATAAAAACTGTAACTTCACATCTGTGGAGATGTGTATTAGAATGTAACTCTAGGGAAGGTAACTCGACCAACAAATGTCTGAAGAAGTCGAAAAGTGCAAATATCGCAGCTCTGCTGTAAACAGGCACAACACAATTATGTCTAAAACAACATTCCTGACAAACGCAGAAGAAGAAGAAGAAGAAGAAGAAGAAGAAGAAGAAGAAGAAGAAGAAGAAGAAGAATGTAAGTAGGTCATGATTCAGCACAGCACACATACACTGGTTGAGATTCGGGCTCGGCTGCTGAAGTTTCACCCAGGGGTTTTAGGTTTTCCATTGTCAAAACAATGTATTCCCTTAGTGAACTTAAACATTGAAGCCACAAACAATATGGTTCATGATATTGAAGTGAATAAATTAATGTATTTTAATTGTTTCAGCTAAAGTATTACTCATTTATTCACTACATATGACATATAATTCTGCAGTATGCAACCTGAGAGATACAGCATAATATGCCAGGCAATAAATCATGCAACATATTGTTTGTGGCTTCTGTGTTTATATTCCATTGTCATTAGACTACAGCCCTATGCCTAAAGATATAAAATTTGTTTAATAGTTTAGAAAAATTTTATGGAGATGTGATTATTTCCAGTGCATGTTACAATTTCCTGTGTATTATACATTCCCAGGAAAGTTATGCTTCCGTTAGGATGTTACATTTCACTGAGATTATTATACTTCCTGGGGTATGTTATATTTTTCTGTTTTCCAGGAAAATTTATGCTTCCATTAGGATGTTATATTTAATTGAGAATGGCATATTTCCCTGGAAATTTGATACTGCCATGTAAATGTTATACTTCACTAAGAATGTTATATTTCTTTTAGAATATTACACTTCTCTGAGAATGTTATATTTCTATTGGATGTTATTTTTGCCTGTGGATTTTATAGTTCTCTCTGGGATGTTATATTTTCTTGGGATATATTACTCTTTTCTGAGGATTTTAGACTCTCTTTTGCTCTCCTTACTCAAACAGAGTAGACCTTAGCCCTGACAGTTATTACTTGAACTACTTACCCAGACAGTTATTACTGAAACAACTTACCCAGACAGTTATTAATTGAACTACTTACTACCCATACAGTTAATTACTTTAGTTTTTTACTAGGACACATATTATTGCTTATTTTTTTCCCCAGACAGTTATTTTAATTTTTTACCCAGAAAGTTATTACTTTAGTTATTTACCCAGAAAGTTATTACTTCAATTTTATATCCTGACAGTTTAAGGATACCCATCTATTGTATGTTATTTTTGCGAGTGAATGTTATATTTCTCTCTGGGATGTTATATTTTCTTGGGATATATTATTCTTCTCTGAGGAATTTAGACTTCTTTTGCTCTCCTTACCCAAACAGAGTATACCTTAGCCCCGACAGTTATTACTTGAACTACTTACCCAGACAGTTAGTACTGAAACTACTTACCCAGACATTTATTAATTGAATTACTTACCCAGACAATTATTACTTTAGTTTTTTACCAAGACACATATTTTTTTATTTTTTCCCCCAGACAGTTATTAATTTTAATTTTTTACACAGAAAGTTATTACTTTAGTTTTATATTCAGACAGTTTAAGGATACCCAAACATTTTAAGGATATCCAGACAGTCTAATGAGTTTAGGCTTATTTAGCTCCTTCCCCAAACAGAGTACATCTTAGCCCAGACCGTTATTACTTGAAATACTTACCCAGACAGTTATTACTTGAACTATTAACCCAGACAGTTATTACTTGAACTACTTACCCAGACAGTTATCACTTTGGTTTTTTACCCAGACAAATATTATTATTATTATTATTATTATTATTATTTGTTTTACCCAAGAAGTTACTTTAAATTTTTTACCCAGGAAGTTATTGCTTTAGTTTTATACCCAGACAGCTATTACTTTAGTTTCTTATCCAGACAGTTAATAGTTTAGTTTCTTACTTAGTTAGTTATTGTTTTAAAGAAGCTATTACTTGGTTTAAAGAATTTAATATTTATTGAAGATGTTGATATTTAGGTAAACATTTTTTCACTGCACATCTTTTATTTTGTGTGTGTGTTAATTCTAGTTAATATATGAAATATTTAGAGCCTATACCTAAATTATGTCTAATGTTAATGGCATATTTCTTAAAATTGTTGTGTAATTGCTTGCATAATTTTGACATTTTGAAATTTTGACTTAATTATTGACATTCAAATGTGTATTATTTGTTTTTAATATAACTTGTAAATGATAACCCTCTGTGCTGAGATTTTAAAATATGCCAGCTTTGTCAACTTCATGAAATTTTTTTATTTCAACAGTTGACATCTGTACCTGGCTGTTCTTTCTGGAAAAATCTGGACAAACTTCAAGTGCTTCATATTTATGACAACCCACTAGCCAAATTTGAGAGTCTGCAGACACTCGCATCTTCCCCTCACTTGTCAGTTCTGACTCACCCCTTTCCTTGAAGAAAAACTACAGGTAGTTTATCAGCTGTGGTAATGAGTGGTGTTATCTGTTCCATAATTTACATTTGCCTGCGAAGTCTAATGGTTATGTGTTCAGGTTCCCTATGAGGTTGGGATTTTAAAAAAATTGACATGGGCTACCAAGTCGAACCAGACTTAAATGAGGAACATGGCAATGTTTAGGGAAGTTAAGGTAGTCAGTGTGCTATTAACCACATGACCAACTGAGTGCCAATTGGTCGGTACGAATATGAGGCTAGCATCATAAATCCATATTTGGAAATGGAAAAGAGCCCTTTTATATGATTTGAATTCTTGGCTCCATATTTAACAATAGATACTCTACAATGGAAGCTAGAAGGGGACAGGCTATAGCAATGGAGAAGGTAATCGGCTTTAAGAGCCGATGTTACAATACAAGGAAACATCTCATCTCTCATCTCATCATGTTCCTCTTGTACCTTGCAGTGTCGAGGTGAAGTATAAACAGCGGGAGAGTGCCCACTGATGGGCTTCATATATCGATATTCCCATGGACTCTGTTATTCCCTGCGTCCATCATTTACGTGGTTGGCCTCTTCCTCTGTTTCTCTCTGGTCTGTACATCATTGCTTGTTGTGGTATACTGTTAGTTGGTAACCTACTTGCATGGCCAAACCATTTGACTTGCTGCTTTCTAATAAAATCTAGTGCAGCTGTAACCCCCACTTTAGTCCTGATTTCTTCATTTCTGATCTTATCTCTTCTTGATACATTGAGTATTCTTCTCAGGAATCTCATTTCTATTGTGATTTTTCTTTTCTCTTTTTCTGTCATTGTCCAGGTTTGGCAATGGTAGCATAGAGTTGGTAGGAAGATTGTGTTGTAAAGTGCTTTCTTAGTAGTTATTGATACATGTTTGTGTTTTAGTATTGGTGCCATTTGTCCAATGAGGTGGTTTGCCTTATTGCATCTGTTTTCGATCTCGTCTTCTGATTTGCCATTTGATGATATTATACTTCCTAGGTACTTGAAACTCTTTACTTGTTTCAAGGGATGTTCGTTTAGGTAAATCATTGTTGCTTTTTCTTCTTTAGTTATAGTCAGTACTTCTGTTTTACTTGTGCTGATTTTCATGTTATGTTCCCTACACATTTCCTTTAGACTATTCATGTGGTCTTGTAATTCAGCTTCTGATTTTGCTATTAGTGCTTGGTCATCCACAAACAGGAGTTCTCTAATGGTTAGATTTGCAGATGGTTCTTCTTCTGTGTTCTCGTCATGCGGTATTCTTGCGGTCTCTGCTTGGCTTGTTTCTTTACATATGTTGTCTATATATGTTATAAATAAGAGAGGGGACAGGACACAACCTTGTCGTACTCCGGATCTTATGGTGAAGGGTTCTGAGTGTCCTCCAGTTGCTCTCATTATGCATTCACTTTTGTTTTATAAGCTTCTACATAGTTTCATTAGATGTTTACTCACTCCATATTGTTTAAGGATTTCCCACAGCTTGTTTCTATCTACTCTATCAAATGCTTTTTCTTGGTCGACAAAGGCTAAGTAGAGTGTTTCATTGAATTTGATTGATTTTTCACCGGGAAGGTTAACCCGGTCAACAAATGCCCGCAGAAGTCGGATGTGTCGGCCTAACGGCGCAAGAACGCAGCTCTGCTGTAAACAGGCACAACGCAATCACATCCGGAAGAAAAAAAACTCCGGATGAACGAAGAAGATTGATTTTTCTATAAGTTGTCTAAGAGCAAAAATGGCATCTGTGGATCCTTTGTTTTTCCTAAATTTAAGTTGTGTTTCGCTTAGCTGGGGTTCTAAAATAGTTCGTAATCTTTTTTCAAGAATTTAACAAAATATTTTCCCAGTATGACTCAACAGTGAAATGTCTCTGAATTTAGTGCAGTCTCTTTTGCTGCCTTTGTTTTTCTAAATTACGATAATTATGACATAGTTCTTCGGTGGCATCTGTGCCGGTGTCTTGAATTCCTGTGACATCTGATGGGATGGTGAGAAGTTGTTCGAAGTACTGTTTCCATCTTATTAGGATTTGCTTTTGTTCACTTATTGGTTCTCCATTTTCGTTGTTAATTATTTCAGTTGGGTCAAAGGGTTCTCCTCTGGTAACAGGAATAGGAAACAAATGTATGTAAATTTTTTACGACATGAGGATGTAACTTGTGGATCATTAAACTTTCTCTTCTAACCATGGCATAATGGGTTCGTTCCATATGCTGGTCAGGCAGCTGGACTTAAATGTTGACTTTTCATCCTTGTCTCGGAGGTCATAAACTGCAAATACCTCAGAAGTTGGTGAGGGTTCACCTGAAAGGTAGGGAAAGGTAACTCTTGTGAAAAATCAGTCCAGTACAATCACTAGTAGTATGCAGTACTTACATCTATCAGTGTGAGGCCGGTATAGAGACTGTTCTCCTCTCCCAGTATCAAAGTTAGATGGCCAGTGGAACTGTTTCACAGAGCTTTCCTTCCCCTCTCAAAGCTTAGAGATTTTTTCACGTGGGCTTCTAGTAACAAAATTTCCCCTGGTCTTTGGGTAGTGAGATCGGATGCCTGTGTGTATTGTTGCGCACATAAAAGATCACTTGACAGTTGGAAATAAAAAAAGAGTAGCCTAACGACGCTGGCCTGGCAACATTTTGAGTTAAAAATCTACCTAGTTAGTTAGTCGACAGATCGTCCTCATTGCACATCGAACCATTCAGTCCATAAGTGCTCGGATCCCCTCCTCAGCAAATCCCACAGCGTGTAGCGGCTAACGACACCAGTTCTGTGCTGGTTTATCAATCTTCTTTGGCTTCCTGCGTAGTGTTCTTGTTTGGCCACCCCTCTTTTAATCTGCTGTTCTCGCAGCCTGACCATGGTTGTAGATTCACAGTCATCACTTGGTTCTCGCAAAAGTCTTACTTCTCGTAGAGCATTCAGAATGTCAGCCTGGTCCATGGCGCGTTCGTCCTCCACAGTGGCCTTGCCTGCGAGCTTGTCAGCCCGCTCATTTCCTTGTAACCCTGCATGCCCTGGTACGAAGATGAAGCTAATCTTTGCCAGCCAAGACCGC
>JACEFZ010002433.1:0-25768 GCA_014155875.1 Cepaea nemoralis
TCAGACACATTGCTATTGTCAAGACACTAAGGAGTCTGCAACTGTTTGTTGATACTGCTGACACCTAACTGGTCCGGTTACCGAAACTTTGAGCCACCAACTAGTGGAGACGGAACCTGGAATCCGGAGGAGCATCGTACACCTGTCGAATGTCAGGGTCGACTCCCAAGACATAATACAAACGAAAGCCAGAACTACTCCTAACCGAGATTAGATTGTCTCAGGTGACTCTGTGTCTACATGTGTTCTGAGTGTGTCACTGTCTGGATGGTGTGAATGATGATATGCTATCTAGCTAAGCATCAGAAAACTTTTTGTACCTGTAACATAAATGTAACTGTCATAGTTCACCACGTGAACGACACTTTTCATTATCTCTTTTACTATTAAAGAGTATTATTGTTTTATACTTGTACCAACGTACTCCCCTCGTGATCATTTGAACGCAAGGCGTGTGCGTGAGTGCGTGCAAGTATTTAAATCAGGGGGCTTATCATTAAATGACGAAGGATCACCGACAGATAAACTAGACATTCGTGTTAGGTCTTCCTACATACACGAGTGTTCTTCACCTTCTGCCTTTGTCTACCAAGTGAATCCCAGTCTCTTCTATCGGGACCATCCCTTTAGACCTTCTTATAACGAGCCATAATTTCTAGAGACTGTCGGCAAACTCTTGGATAGGGATTTCTGTCTATTTCAATAGAAACACCCTAACGGTCGGTGACAAATGTACCAAACTATCGTCTGTCAAGACGGAAAGGTGCCAATGTAATGTAATGTAATAAGCACTGCTAGTTAGATATAAGTTCACAATACCTATAAGAGCTTTTAACATAGGGATTTGAAATTGTAAAGCATGGGAAACATTACAGCGTGGCACCCACATGGCGCTCAGTGGTAAAAATCAATCAGACTCTAGTTTACAAAAATTGTTGATTTATCATTCTAACTAATTCTTAATTAAACACAATGGTATATGTACTTTATCAAAATACATGAATACATATTAATAATGTAGATTTTAACATACCAATGGCTGCAGAGAATGATGGTTTTTAAGGCTAAAATGCCCTCCCCACAGGGGAGGATTTAAGCGTCCGTTCTTTGTGTTGCACTGACCAAAAATGGCTACAAAGAACCTTTGTTTTACAATCAGTCCCGGTCTTGCCAGGTACGTGAACCAAACTAAGGCCAATTAAATTTGGCTGTGCCACGGTCAGTCTATCGCTGTTTTTTCTTTCTCCCTAATTAAGGTATTTAACCAGTAATTATCAGGGATTGGTATTTTTTGGGCGTCAGTGCTAGGAAAGGGTAAGGACGTTTTAATATGCTACACTGACATTCAAGAAAAATATGTTTCTGTCGCTTTATCTTACTGCAATGACCACCAATTGTTGCAGCTCTTTCGTTTTTCAGCCAACATTATTGATTCATCTGATAAACACATGACAGGTAGTCGATATTCCCAACTTGTTTCTTAACTATACCTGATCCCTTTCTTTATTGTTTCCTCACACAATATGAAGAAATGCGGGAACAAAACACATCCGCATCTACAGGTCGGTGTATCTCTGTATTGTTTCCCAGTTTCTTTCCAGTTTTAAGTGCAGCTACTTATATCCAGCGAATATATTTTCAGTATTATGAGCTCTGTGACATTATTGTTAATAACATCAACATGTTGATCACTTCACAATGTTTCACTTGATCACATGTGTCTGTGTATTTAATAAAGCACAAGTATAGGCTTGTATGTATCTATATCGATCTCTCGGTCAGTGCTTAGTGAACAATAGAATAGAGCACACTTGTACACGCCTGTGGTAATATGGTACGAGCCCCAAATGTGTAGACCTGATTGGTTATGTTATCAGTATTAAGACACCAGTCATTATTGCCCGCGACATTTACCGGTTTTATAATTTAAGCTAAGATATTTGCCCCTCCCCCCCCCCATCCCACGTCCCCACCGTGTCAGTACCGATGCACGACATACACTGCACGGGGAGACCAAGACGAGAAAGGGTTGTAGGTCAGAAAGATGAAACTTCTGGAAGGGTAAAGCCAAGCTTAATATTCAAAAGACCTGTTCACTTGAGGACATGATACCTTGTGAAGAATGGAAGCACGTGCAAGCAACATGTAGCGCGTTGATATTTAGGATGCATCAGACTGGATAGAGGGTTTAGGCAACACAACCCGATTATTGTGGAGGTAGAAGTGCAGGCCTATACTTTTGAGAGTTCTTCTTATGGTAAGTAGTATTTTTGCTGTTGTATTGTTTTTCGATTTCTAAGCAATTTTTCTAGAGCAATGCTTCTTTTGACTGACTACATAATGTTCTGACTTGTCTGTGAAGCTCTTCATATTTGCCAGAATTATTTTTTGTTGTGTCTTCTTGTTTCCATTAGTTGCACATTGAATTCACTTATACATTTCTTACGGGGTTAGCGAGTGCAGATGGACTGACTCAGGTAAGACATTTCTCAACTGTGAACAAAGACACATAATTATTCAAAAAATGCAGAAAGATCACTGATCAGCTGAGAACCAGTAAATGATAGAATCATAACAGCGCGTTACCAAACAAAATATTTCAAACTAACAATCATACAGTGCTACGCACCTACCAAAGACGATACAGACATCAACAAAGATAATTTCTATGAACAACTAATTGGTACCATCAACCCATCTCCCAAGCACGACATTGTTGTTGTAATGGGTGATTTCAACGCCAAGATAGGGTCTGACAATAAGGGTGTTGAGAGATATATGGGCATTCACAGGTTAGGGGATATGAACTAAAATGGAGAGAGACTGCTAGAATTCTGTGAATTAGCAAATCTGATAGTAGAAAACTCTTTATTTCCGCACAAAGATATACACAAAATCACGTGGAACTCGCCTGATAGCAACACAAAAAATCAGATAGACCATTTTTGCATTAATGCCAAATTCCGTTCATCAGTACAAGACGTCAGAGCCTACAGAGGTGCAGATGCTGGCAGTGATCACAATCTCTGCATTGCCAATCTAAAAATAAAGCTCAAGACTCTGCACAGATCACCCAGCATTAAGAAAATAAACTCACAGTCCCTACTGACTAAAGAACACCAACTCGCATTCTATTCAGAGGTACAAAGCATCTATGCTAACAAAGAAAGTATATCAAGCAATGCGAATATTAAAAACAACATTGAAGAAAATTGGAATTTCCTAAAAAAATACCTTGCTAAATGCTGCAACAAACACAGTCGGCTACGTACAAAGACAGAAGAAGAAGTGGCTAAACGATAACACCTGGACGAAGATACAAGAAAGAAAACAAGCAAAACTAACACTTCTTTCTGCAAAAGACACACACATCTACATATGAAACCCATAAGCAAAATTACTCCAATAAAGAGGTGAAATCAAGCGCACGAAAAGACAAACAGAACTTTATTCACAGCCTGGCCTCCGACGCCAAAGCAGCTGCCAGAACTGGAACCAACAGCCATATTCCATATCATGAAACAATTATGCAATCACTCACCTACACCAAATATACCCATCAATGACAAACAAGGCAATCAACTGTTATCCGATGACCTTCAAAAGCAACGATGGGCAGAACATTTCAAAGAAATATTAAATAGACCGCAGCCTGACACTGTTCCGAACCTGGATGGAGAAATTACTATGCCCCCCACTAGATGCCTCCTGCGAGTCATTCACCATGGAAGAGACTAAAGCAGCCATCAAAAACATTGAAGAACAACAAAACTGTTGGTGAAGATGACATCTCAGGAGAAATGCTCAAAGTAGCAGATGAGAACACATTACAACGTTTATTACAGCTGATCAATGAAATCTGGCAAAGCGAATCCCCACCACAACAGTGGAAAGATGGTGTAATTTTCAAACTGCCTAAAAAGGGCGATATGTCTGATTGCAATAATTGGCGTGGTATCACTCTATTGTCAGTACCAGGAAAACTTTGTTGTAGCATGTTACTTGAGAGATTGAAAAAGGCTATAGATGAAAGGCTCAGAGAAGAACAAGCAGGCTTCAGACCAAAACGGTCATGCATAGACCACATTTTCACCCTCAGAATAATCATTGAAGACTCCGTAGAATTCAAGTCGAAATTAATCACCAACTTTGTCGACTTTCAAAAACCCTTCGACAGTATCCACCGTCCTTCACTTTGGAATCTACTTAACATCTATGGTTTTCCTACCAAATATACCAACGTCATAAAATCTTTCTACAAAGAGACACGTTGCTGCGTAAGAACAGAAACAGGCAACTCTGACTGGTTCTCAGTCGAAACAGGAGTGAAACTGGGTTGTGTCTTATCACCGATGCTCTTTGGAATAGCTATCGATTGGGTCATGCGCAAATGCACAAACAACACAAATATGGGTATCCAATGGGTCGACAAAATTCTAGAAGACCTGGACTTTGCCGACGATATAGTGCTTTTGAGTTCAACATACCCGGATGCCCAAGAGAAAATAAACCACCTCCAAAATGTTTCAGGGCAAATTGGTCTCCAAATTAACACCACAAAAACAAAGACTATTGATCTTACCAACAGTTCAGATGACACCAGATTGAACAGCTACGTTCTTGTAAAAGTCAACAGCTTCACATACCTAGGAAGCAAAATGACATCTACAGGGGACTCAACACCAGAAATATCATCTAGAATCGCACTGGCATCTGGTGCCTTCAATAAACTGTCAAACATCTGGAAGTCAAAGACACTCAGCAAACACACAAAACTTAAAATCTTCAACTCTTGTGTGATTCCAGTGTTAACGTATGGATGTGAGTTCAATTTTGTTGTCCGTAATATGCATTTTTAGTCTGGTTTGTTTAGTGTATAGTTTGTTGTGTAAACTCATTGATCCTGCCACATACCAACTTGCTAATCTTTTGTCTGTGGTATACAACAGTATATCCCCCCCCCCCCAATCCAATCCCGCCAAGGTAACTTGGAATTTTCTGTTTAAATCTAATAACGAGGTCGAGCATGGATAGTTTGTTGTGCCCGTGTGTAATATTGTACATAAGATAAAATGCGCTAAACACTCGTTGTATATCCCGCCTTCTCCCATCCTGGCGTAGGAGCTCACAGTTCTCCTCTTTTATTATTAGAAAAGCTTAGTCGGACAATGTGAGGAGTTATTTACACGCGTGTATGATGCTTTCTAGACAGGCTTATGTAGAATTGATACCAGCCTGTGGTGTTACTCGATGACACACGGACTACCCGGGCATAAAAAGAGTTGAATTGAATTGAATTGATCTTTATTTTCAAAGGGTAACAAATTGGGCGCGTAGGCCCGTCTTACATTCGGCCCTTCCAATCACTTATCTTTCGTTCATCAACAGTGCATGATGCGGTGTGTATCCGTAGGCATGTGACAAGCTTTATGTAGCTCCCCCACGTGGTCCGGTTGAAGCCATTAGCCACTTGTTTCGTATGTACCCATAGACATGTGACCATTTGGCAAGCTGAACTTCGTAACACACCCCGAGGATGAGGATTATATCCCTAACACACCACCAATGATATGATGACAATGTTTAAGTCCAGTCCACGATATACAGATAACCGCTACTATACTATATAATCGGTCATTTTTCATTAGATATATAACGGAAAAAAACCAAAGGGCTTCTGACGATCGGATTCTCAAATGTGCGTCAAAGTTTTCGATGATAGACCTCCTAACCTCTATACTATAGCGTCATCTTTACCTTTCACATCAAAAATACTTTTGTTTAAACATTACCTCGTATATAATATTACATTGATTAGTTAAAGTTTATCTTTTGACATATACACAGTCGGAAGCAGTTAAGAATCCTACCGCTTGAGGTTTGAAAATTTAACTTCTTAAGGCTTGTTGTGACGTCAGATACTCTGATATAAGAAACTATTTCAGTTTCAGGGGTAATCCAGATATATGGCTGGATAACAACATATCATACTACTAACGTCCACACATATGTGATATTTATGTCAAACTTTCGGAATGGAATTAAAGACACGCAAATAACGGATAAGTCGCGTCTCGTTTAGTCTCCGCGTTGCCTGGGCGTTGTGGTACAATTGTAGGCATGTATGGCTACCAATCACACACAGACACAAATATAAACACACACACACACACACATGCAAACACACAGACACAACCTCATGCATATACTACCAGAGTGACAAGTACACAAAAGGATAAATGCACTCACACAAAGACACTTCACGTGCACACGCATTTCTTTCGTCATATACGAGGGGAAGTCAATAAGGTAAGACACAGTGGCTGTAGAAAAATAACTGAATATGATAACAACATGAAATCAGTTTACTTTGTACATACATTGTCCCTTTATGTCTCAACATAATCTCCGCCAACATTGATGCAATTATCATATCGTTTTATTAGTACTCCCAAACCGGCTGCATAGAACAGCGTGGTCTGTTTTGTAAACGACGTTCTCACTTTAGATTCAACTTCGGCGTCATTCTCGAAATGCCTCATGCCAAGACTGGTTTCCAATAGAACAAAAAGGTGGAAATCGCTAGTGGCTAAGTAGGAGCTGTAAGGTGGATGTTGCAGAACTTCCCACCTTTGTTGGTTAATTTTCTACTGAGTTAATCGAGCCGTATGTGGTCTGGCATTGTCATGAAGAAGCAACACTCCTCTAGTCAGCAGTCTATGGACGTTTACTTCAAGTTCCACCATGAAACATCGATAGAAACTTACAATACGATTCAGAATTCACATTGTCACCTTTCTTCTTGAAATAGGATAAAAGCACGCTTTGACAATCACAGAACACTGTCAGCATAACCTTCCCTGCGGATGACGTAACCTTGAATTTTTGGACACAAGGTGAATAAGGGTGTCTCTATAGCAGTGATGTACCAATGATTCGTCCCCAGTAACAATCCTGTTCTGAAAGTTTTCTCCTTTATCTTTGTATCGACATAGATGAAGCAAGGACAGGCCAGATCAGTTCATTTTGTGTTCCTCCTTCAATTGTCCTGGTACCCATGTTGAGCACACTTTCTTAAATTTTCATCGAGCATGCATTACGCTGTATGCTGAACCATGTGAGCACATCATTGTAGACTCTACAGAGTATATCGTTAGTCGCATGTCGCCTCTGTCCCTGTGAACATTTTTCTACCCACCTATGCACCTCTTTTTTGTCAGCATAAACAGGAAGCATTTCCTTATGAATGTCCTTTTACCCACATAAAAGCACAACAGCACCTTGCTCTGTGGTTGTATACTCCGTAAGTACAGTTGCCATTTGTTTATGCGCTGTGCATGCGCATGGGACATATAACGCCACATGACTGACGGGAATATAAAGTTTGATGTTTCTGTCACCTAATGACACCTGTAGGAAACACCAACTACATTTATTTGCCATTCCACAGAATTGTGTGACTTACTTATTGACTCACCAGTGTAGTTAAATTATTATACACCAGTCGAAATGTTGATACATAGTCTTATCTCCCGAGCGTGGCGAGCATCGGTGTGAAATATGATCCGACCGTTAATTAACGGCAAGTAGATTCCTATGGTTTGTTGGGTGATGGCTTGGGATTCGAATCTGTCCCGAGCCTTCGGTAGTCCATTCGCCACGTCTCACTTTTTCGCTGGGTTTGCTAGTCTATCGACCACTGGGTCATACACTCAGTCACGCTGACCACTGGGTCATACATTGAGCCACGCCGACACTTTGTCATACCCACTGCTACTACGATCACTGGGTCATACACTCTGCTACGCAGACCACTAGGTCATATCTCCCGCCACGTCGACTTCCTCGCTAGCCACGTTGCCACCACGTCCCCATCCTACATCCACACCACGACTCCACCCTCCACCTCCTTAACAACGAAAACCCGCCTTAAACCAGCTCCACATCGACTCCTCCATAGGTAGCAAGAGAACTGTAACCCCACTCCCGCACCTTCACCAATGCTCCCCCATCCCAAGCGCCCACCACCACAGCGCCCAAGTGATCACCCCCTCGCGCGTGCGCACACACACACACACACACACACACACACACACACACACATCCAGACCAATATACCCACTACTAACCATCATCTTTACTTTATTGCGGTTTTTTCATTTGAAGATCTGTAAACCGTATGAAGATATGTTTAAACCCCGTCCAATAAAGACACTAAAGATTGTCTAGCCATTTAGCCTCCCGATCAGAGTTACGTGAAGTCATTTGTGCAGGTGGTGAATGCAGTTGAAGAGCAGCCGACCGATAGTTGCCGGTTATGGTCTCCAGCTTAACGACGGCAGACAGAGGATCTGTTTTAGGGGAGAAATTGGCTACGGTTATTGACCAGTATGGTCACTACTAAAAAAGGAAAGCAATGGCAAACTACCTTCTCTAAAGATGCCAAGTAACATATGTCTCAGAATGAAGACATTAGATATAGGCAGTCAAAAACAGTTTGGCTATGATATGAGGAGAAATGAATTGGAGAACTTGGTGACAACTGGCAAGATCGAAGGGACGAGACCAAGGGGAAGGCCGAGAAGTAAATACCTGTATGGCTTGACATCGTGGCATGGCCGAGACAGAAACACGGATCTGATGACTCTGGTATTCGATTGAGATGGCGAAACATGACCGACCACGCTTATCGGCATGGCGCATGATGGATGGATGAACTAAAGACCACTAATAACCACTATCTTTTATTTTCAATTGATTAAAACATACATTTTTAGTTTTTAATTATCTCGTATAAAATTCAACTGTATTTCTTAAAGTTTAAGTTTCTTAACATTTTAAACAACCATAACCGGAAGTATTTAACTACCAAAGAGTGCGAGATTTGAAGAAAAAAAATGTGGTCCGTTTTTGTGACGTCACGTAGTGGGCGGTCTGTGACGTCACATTAAATCTAGAAGGATTTACTAGCGGCGGACCACCTAAACGGAGATTACATAATAGTGGCGAGACATCAGATTGGTTTGATATCAAGCAATGTATCCGTCTGATCCGTGTGCTGACCCCTTATTAATTTAATCTGTATGCCGAAAATATAACGAGAAAAGTCAGAGATTATAAAGCTAATGAGAAATATGATGCCCTAAATATCGGTGGTCAAGAAATGCCAGAGATATGCTGAACATACAGTATTACTATCGACATCACAGAATGGTATAGAGAAACTAATAACCTCAACCCAACAGAATAAAGAAAATCGTTTCTTATATCTTAACATAGCAACACCACAGATAATGCATACAGATAAAGCTGATATGGATACATAAATATATGTTAATGAGTAAAAATGTGAGGTGGTAGATAATTTCGAATATCTTGGGTCATTAATTACCAACAATAGTGATATAATAAAGTAAATTAAAAGACTAATATTTATTGCTCTTCAAAAGATAAGACAACTGAATAAATGGTGGAGTGGGAAAGATAGAACTACACAAGTTAGATGTTTTAGAGCATGCTTACTAAACAAGCTGAACTGCCCATAAATGCCTATGAATATAAATGTTATACATGGGTTCTATGAATATCTTTGACATATAAAAGAACACATCATAGTGTCAAGAGCTGAATATTGAAGAAGGTCGGCTGCTAAATACGATAAAGGAAAGACAATTAAATTACGTGGTCACTTGAATAATCATGAAAGTTTGGAGAGAACAATCATGGACGGGCATAAGCACGGAAAGAGAAGAAAAGGAAGTTTAGTTTAGTTAGTTGAGTCGATGGACCAACATCACGGCACATGTGTGTAACCCATAAGTGTTCCGTTTTCCTCCTAACTCAAACCTGAGTCTGGAGAAACTCAGCTCAGTGTACGAACTCTGTAGCACCGGCGAGGATCCTGAAATACTTTGGGTAGAATTTCTAACTCGAAATTTTTCCCGGGCAGCGCTGTTAGGCTACTCTTTTTTCGATTTCCAACTGCCAAGGGATTTTTTACGTGAGCATCAATACACACGGGCGTCCGATCTCACTACCCATAGACCAGGGGACATTTTATTACTAGAAGTCCATGTCAAAACAACCCGGTCGTCACCGGGGCTTGAACCCGGGACCTCCAGCATTCGAAGGGACACCATACTTCGAGGCTGCGCAGCCCCCGAAGAAGAGGAAGACCACATAGAAGCTGTGTGCAGGGTGTGGCAGATGATCACCAGATGGGTGTATCGGACGCGGGTCATCTTGCTTATGACCAAGCAGTTTTCCGGAAGGTTATTATGGGAGCAAAGGTCTGTACGGAACATACTACTGAATAAATGAATGAGCTCAAGTTCACGTAGGGAACAGTAAATTACATATTATTATTCGTTTGTAGTCGTTAGACGACTTTTGGATCAGACATGTATGTCTTAAAATTCTACCACATATCAGCTCACGGTTTACTAGAAGTGATTTATAATTTGTGCTATGGCCTTTACTGATTCTGAGCGTGATTATATCTCAATCTCTCCATGTGGAGTTAGTACATTTTGGGTGAATTTAAGGTCCATTTCTAGCGCGCATTAGGAATCCGGTCTCCCTGGCTTAGGTGTTAACGACGTTGTTCGTAATCCCGTATATCCAAGTGGGGAAAACAGCTGAGATTCGGCAGCGGATCGCGCCACACTTGTAACTTACGGGGGATTTGAGACGGTCGTTCAGAGGGCAATGGCAAACTACTAGTACATCAACAGCAGCTGAAAAATGCTGGCTTGACTGCAACGTCCTGTTGGATATATGTAACTTAAACCCCAAAAAAGTATGAATGCTCTTTTTATTACCATGACTTATATTATATCATGGCACATACATATGTGCCAGCCAAAAATGAAATGAAAAGATTTAGCAAAAAAATTGTACACAACAGATGGATACTAGTCTTGAAATATTATATTATAAAGATAAGAATCTGGATGTTTTATATTAAGCATTAAGTGAAATAGCATACTTTGCAATCTAAAAGAAATGAAAGATAGTTTATATACTACGCTTCTTTAAGATGAATGCATGTGCTTTGAAAAAAAAAATAATAACGATTTGTTTTTAAATGTCGCAACTTTTAGGATGCTGAAAAATTTTGCACACATCTGATAACTAGTTTTGTCTCCCGTGCAGCTTAATCTATGAATTGTATCCCTTGGTTAAATATGTCTCACTCTAGATGTCCCTATTTCAGAATGGCAGAATGTCAGACGTTCCTGCTTGTCCAATTCTTAACCCTTTGAAAATAAAGATTAAAGTTCGTTCGTTCGTTCGTATTTATTGAACATGTGTGTTTATAGTTTACCTCACATTATAGAGGTCAACACGAGTTTCCATATTTATAATGCCACACACATATGGATCTACTCAAATGTACAAGAAGCGTACATTTCATGAAATGTGCGTTGTCTCTAATAACATATATAGAAGGAGATGAATGTTGACTGTTAGTGTTGCGAGCTGATTAGTTACACATGGGAACCTCCGTCATCTGTGATCATCGCAGAAAGTTAAATACTCTATTCCTCATTCGAATAACGAGGCGTTCGTTGCTTGTTGTTTTTATTTTTTTTAGAGAGTTTGAAACCTTGTGAAATCTGCACAAGAGTGATTGCTCACTATGGGTACAGTTTGAGTCGGAAGAGACTGTATGAATGGGTAGACGCATTTCACAATAGAAAACGTCATTGATGAACCGCGTAGCTGGAGACCTTAAGTGAGGCAACTGAGACAGTAACACGGCAGATCGACAAGCTAGTCAATGACAAGAGGCGAGAGACACTGTTGATGGAATAGCCGTGCATGTCTACTTGAGTCACGGTACTGCATACATAATTATTACCATGAGAACCTCGAATATAGGGAAGTGTGTATGACATAGGTCCCAAGACAGCTTACCGTTGATCACAAACATGCACAGTAGAGATTTATCAAGCATTTGGATCGTCATGCTAGAGAAGCAGATGCTTTTCTCCATCATTGTGTGACAGGAGACGACTCATGGGCACATCGTTACACACCAGCCATCAAGAGGATATCCAACAAGTCGACACATCAGTTACTCTAATTATCAACACAAAATAATTCAAGACACATGAATCCGTTGGGAAAGACAGGATGAACATCTTTTGTGATATCAAGGATCTTTTATAGGCGCTTGTCCGAGTGACAGGCGTCAGCTCATTCCAGTTTGAGTGAGATCGCTTGCATCGACTGAATGGAAGAGTTAAAAATACCCTTGAACGAATGAATCGATGTAGAGACCGTAAAAGCAACAAGGCGGATTACAAGCCGCTTTGGTTATGGCAAAAAATTTACGCCATGCAAATGTTGAGAATATAATATTTTGGAATATGATTTCAATTACTGGGAATTGGATTTATACTGATTGCGAACTGCATTCCTGATTTGATCTGTTATTACAAGATGGGAAACGTTTTCTGTCTCCTTTGAAGTTGTTTCGTAAAACAATATGTTGTTATTGGTTTCAGAGTCAGGTGGAAGAAATCATGTATTCGAAGTGAAATATTTACATTCATACCTTATGAGCTACGGCGAATGTAACGAAATAACAATGTGGATCAATTATGTTGTTTCTTGTCTTTAATTACAGCAATAATGTCTTCATTCTAATTTGACTTCATTACACGTTTTCTCTTCCTTTGTGGATCTAAGATCACCGGGCCACCCCACAAGGGATTACATCTTGAACGTCCATAGCAGCAGGTCTTGATGTTGTTTGGTACAACTAACATATCCGATGCATTCAATGCATCAGTAATATAACACTAAAGCAGTTTCGGTATACAATACATTCATTCAACGATTTATAAGCCCCATATCTTGAATATACAAACTACCACAATACAATTGGAACAATTATTACCCGTATCTGCCTGTAGGTTTTGCCCCTCACTGTCTCTTCTTTACGAAATTGTAAGCTTACTAATTCACATCTATGCATTTTTCCTGGTCGTTTCGTTCTTCTTCTATTGGCTATTATTGTAAAGAGTCGTTCATTTGAAACCCGTTCCAATGACTTTATGACAAAAGCATGAAAGAAACATTAACAGGTTTGGTAAAATTAAACAAAGTATTCAATTTTAATGAATTATGCACCATGGGCTGGTCAGAAGAAGTCGCCGTAGCTATTCAGGCAAGCATCCCATTGCTTAGAGAGGCGGCGAATGCCGTCCGCAAAAAAAAATGATTGTGATTGCTCACTGAACCAAGTGTTTACCGCGTTTATTACGTCTGCATCTGTGTGAAAGTGTTGCCCATTGAGAGCTTATTTTTAGAGATCCGAACAAATGAAAATCACATGGTTACAAAACAGAACTATAGGCTCAATGCTGCAGAATTTCCCACTTCTTCCAAGCTAATGCATCCTGCACAATCTTTGCAACACGCGGACGAGCATAATCGTGCAACAAAATCACACCGCGAGAAAGCATACCGGGTCGTTTATCCTTGATGGCCTTTTGCAGCTTGTCTAGTGTTTCCAAGTAGTGGCTAGAGTTGATGTTGACAGCAGATTCTTTAAAGTCTGCCAAAAATAGCTCTTCATGGTAATAAAATCCGCTCAGCACAACCTTACGAGCGGAAACCTGTAACTTGAATTTTTTTTTTTTTTGGGGGGGGGGGGGGGGGGAAGGGGGGGGGGGGAACTTTTGTTGATGCACCATGCTTCCATTGCATGCTCTCTCTTTTGCTGCTCGGCTCAAAGTGGTGACACCATGATTCATCGCCTTCCACTATGCGGAGTAGAAATGCATCAACCCCCCCCTCCCCCCCCCCCCCACACACACACACACACTCTGTAACTCAGGAAGTGGTTCAAACACCATCCCATGCGTTTCTTTTTTTATTTGGTCGGTCAACATCCGTGTACGCACTGTGAACACATCTTCCGATATTGCAGTTTCTTACGAACGACCTTTTGAATTGTCCAGGTTGATACATCAAATTCTGTCGCTAGCGAACGAATGTTTCGACAACGGTTCATCTGTACTGCTGCATCAACTTTGTCCATGATTTTTTTCTGTTTCAACAATAAACGCTTGCATCGAAGATCTGTCGTGAACTGACGTCCTTTCAGAAGCATTCGTGCCCAGTCTGTCACTTTTGTCTTCGACACACATTTGTTATTATTATCATTATTATCAATATGTATTAGCAGCACTATATATATATATATATATATATATATATATATATATATATATATATATATATATATATATATATATATATATATATATATATATATATATATTCGTGTTAATATAAAAATTAATTTGATTTATGGTGCTTAGATCGTTCCGTTTGTACCAAATGTATATGGATGAGTCTTTGTGTTTAAAAAAAATGTGTTTGTTATAAAAGAGGTCGTTGTCAGAGTGTTGGGGGAATATAGACAGGACATATAGAGGAAAAGGGCATAATAGAGACAGGACACAGTCAGAGGGGCAGTGATGTCAGCGGAAGGACATCTACAGGACCAGAGAGACAGGATAGACAGGACATATAAGGACGTAGAGATGTCATAAGACAGGACATCTATAGGACAATAGAGATATTAGACACATGTCATAGACAGGATATAGACAGGACAAGAGCCAGTTAAAAAAGGGGACACAAGTCTACGGTACTCTGTTGACAGCATTGCATTGGACAACCCGACCCAACACGGGCAGACAACAGTTCGACGTGACTGTTGAGACGGCCAGGTTGTCTCGAGAAACACGAGGTCCAGTATCACGAGACCAGCCAGTCAGAGTGAAGAAAGGACAGACGGAGGCTCGACGGTTTATGGGAAGGATGTGTTTTCTGGAGCGAGTGTTTAAGATTTGCGAGAGTGCTAGCTGGCTTTGCCATATGTTAAGATAGCTATAATTTGGGTGCAGTGTGTTGTGTGTGATTGCCCGAGAGCTATCATTATGTATTAACAGCACTATGTATATACTGATGTAATCGCCTTGTGTGCGCATTGTAACGAGAATTCAGGTTTTCCTGAATAAAGATGATACCACGTGTACGACTGATGTTGTCTTGAGTGCATGTGAAGGGTTTGAGAATACCTACGTATGTGAGACGCTGACAGGTATAAAATGGTGTCAGAATCGAGCAATCTAACGATTGAATGACGAGCGAATCCAACAGCCTAAGTGTAGCGTAAATCTAATCTTAAGATTGTGAGTATAAAATCGAATGGTGTGAGAAGATTTTTTGGATAATTGATAACCACAGCTTGAATGTAAATTCTGAGCGTAAAACCGAATGGTGTCAGAAGTTATTGTTGTTGTTTTTTTTTTAATTTTTTTTTTTTTTAAAATTTAAAAAACAAATTTTTTTTTTAAATAAAAATAATTGATAACCACAGCTTGAATGCAAATTCTGAGCATAACATCGAATGGTGACAGAAGTTTTTGTTTGGATGATTGAAAAACACATCTTGAATGTAAATTCTGCGCATAACATCGAATGGTTGTGAGAAGCGAGCAATCTAACGAATGAGTGACGAGTGAATCCAACTGCCCGAGAGTGCATAAATCTAATCTTAAGATTGTGAGTGTAAAATTGAATGATATGTAAAATGAGAAATATTGAGTGAAGATAGATCTGAATTTAGAAGTGAGCATTTGTAGCATATTTTATCTTACACTGTTATTTCTCAAGGGCAGAAAGTGTGCCTAAGTATGCCGTATTATGAGCAGTCTTGGGGTATGTGATCTGCTGTCTTCAGCGCCAATCCACATGTACACATGGTTGAATCAATAATCATGAATGGACATGTATATATATATATATATATATATATATATATATATATATATATATATATATATATATATATATATATATATATATATATGGTTGTATAATCTACTGTATCTGAGGCGCATAATAATGATTTGTTTTGCTATGTCCATGTCTTGGTAGTCGTCTTGAGCAGGTTTTAGATTTTATCATTCTTTTCTTTTGGTGGTATGTAACGGGCACAGCAGGCTGTTCTTCTGTTGCTCCTTCCTCAGCTAATCGATCAACTCTCCCTTTTCCGGATACTCCAAAGTTTGATGGGACCCATTGTATGGTGACCTTACGCTGGCTGCCAAGTTTATAAAGTAGTGTCCGTAATACTGACAATATCTCAGACAGGAGCGCCTAAATTACTGATTTTGATTGCATCTGCCTATACAACCACAGGTTGTGTAATATCACTGGAGGTATTTACTAATTTCTCTGTTGCAATCTTGATTCCTTGGATTCGTGCATCATATTTATGGCAGTACTTTTCTGTTGATACTCTGGTCATGGCCCTAGTATTAGTTTAGTATTCTATGCACACTCCCACTGATCCATTTGGATCAGCATTTGTGCTGACCATCCTATGTAGATTCGGATCCAGAGGTCCTGTGGATATTCGTCATCACATAAACTAAAAGTGGCTGTTCGGCATTGTACACTGTTCTGCCCTTCCTTGTCAAATGTCCCTTCATCTTTTGTTGGATTTAAAGTGACAGTTTCGTTCCACTTGCCATAATGTTTGTTTTGGAATAATTCTGGGCAGATCTGTGTTTTCAATGCTGTGTCCTTTGGCCTGGTGGATAAAACTGCTTCTTTTCAACCGCCCCATAGTACGGTGTTAAATATATTCTTCATAGGATGGCCTGGTATGCTTTTCTGCTTTCATAAGCATGCTCGTATCTCTGCGCTCTCTCGGTGCTCGCGCCCTCCTCTACGTCATCTCCATCTCCACTAATGGAGTTGATCTTATCCCTCCTGTGATGAATTTAAGTGCTTGATTTTGCTGTGATTCGGCTTGTCAAGTTCGATGACCGCGTCTGCGCCCTGCTCAGATCAAGTGCAGATAAATCTATACTTTGATCGTTTTTATTTTTATTTTAAGAGCTCGCGCTTAGCCATGGGCCATAGCAGGCTCATGGGGTTCCACGCCCCTGTATGTCATTCGGATGACGGGCTATGTCGGGGTGGTCCTAGCAAGATCAAGTGCAGGTATGACATTACGACACGTTGTTCTTTTTTAGGTCCCTTAGTCCTATTATGTACCTTCGTGTTCATGTTGTGGTCCACCAAAGACCGTCTGCCAGTGTTAGTGGTCAGTGATTTGAGTTTGAAATTTTGATCATAGCTTTTGCACCCTGACCAAATCAAGTGCAGATAAATCAACACTTGCCATGATAGGTACCTTTTCCTCTAAGTCTTTACATACATCATAACGTGAACAGTGATGAACAAACCAAATAAGGGGTAGACAAGAATGTGTTGTGTCACCAAATTCTCGTATTATAAAGAACATTAGGGCAACAGTTTGGCGAGTGAGAGTTATTGCAACTGAACACCACGAATCGCGGGGTGTCTTTGCTAGGAAGAAACATATCTGCAGCGTTAAAGCAAACAGAGTCTAAACATATTCTGTGTATCAACGACGAATATCGATATCTTGTGTTTCTTTGTGCCATTAAATATCTCTGTAACCATGTTTGATATCATTATAAGGCACATACATGTGTGCCAGCCAAAAATATAAATGCACTTGGATCTACAGTATACGTTACACTCTGAAAGATATTGCAATAATTGCATTATCCTGTACGTAGACTGCATTTCTATTTAGATATTATCTACCACGTGAGGTCATATTATGGACAACTGAGATCTCGCAATTATGTAAACTTAGCTAGTAGACTTTGATCACAAGCTCAATATATGTTTATATAAATCATACTGTACGCTCTTCCGACAAATTAATTGCATTACACAGTCTTCATTTACACATCAGTTAATTAGTTTTCTTGTCTCCCTATTAGCATGAAATATATTTTCTATTTATGTCCCTTGATATAATGATTTTACATTATACAAATTTCTCATTTCTTACCTATGAAACATTACACTGATCAAAACGTTCTGCAATATTTATAACGCCATGACAACGTTGGGTAGCACACAAAATACCAAAGGTTACTAGTGAAAATTACTGCACTTTATTTCAAGTTTGTACTTTATGTTTGTATTTCCTGTGTATGCCTTCCTCCACCAATTACTGCAGGGTTGGTGGTCAGTGCCATGGTGTCCCAGGATGGCCATTATGATCAAATGTCATGCCGATAAACGTGGGCTTCATGTTTAGCCTCCCCATACGATCACCAGCGTCATGGAACAGCTTTGAGTTCCGAGATAATTGTATTGATTCACTTGTTTGAGAACATTCCCATTTACTTGTGTATGACATTGTCGTATATACCGTGCTTCCTAATGGCTACCACCATCTGTATCTTCTTCTTTCAAGTAAAGTATAACCCTAATTATTTACTGTTTGCAACAAACGCATCTAATAACTGTTGCAGATCCTGCTCATTGTCTGCAATCAGTACCGAAATATCTGAATATCTACCGTTATTGATGCTACGATCCTGCTCATTCTCTGCAATCAATACTGAAATATCCGAATATCTACCGTTATTGATGTCACGTCCCCAATGGTGATTGCTCTCATATATAAGTTCCTGAAATATTTCCATTGTATAGAGAAAACATATTTGGAGACATTACACATCCCTGTCTCACACCTCTCCTAACAGGCTGAATTTAGCCTACGTTTCACTACATTATCACTCGTTATGGCAGTTTATTGTTTCCATTATATGCTTTTTCTTACAAGTCTAAGGTCATTATCGTCAATCTGTTGATCAACAACATCTTCATCGTGTTGAGATATCTTACTTTATCGAAAGCCTGTGTGTAGTCAATAAAGCAAAGATGTAGGTCTTTGTTTATTTCTATAGAACGTTCAATTCATGTTTTCAGCATTTACACATCATTTACAGTACCATTGCCTCTTCGGAATCCAAATTATTTTTCTCCTAGTTCGGGTTGCATTTTCTTCCTAACTCTTTGCTTGATGATTCTTAGCAAAACTCTTCGTGATGTGACTCATTATACTAATTGTTCGATGGCGTTGTTTGATGTCAAAGATCCTCATTTCTGCGAGCTCGTAATAAATGTAGAATTACATAATTAGTAAGATATATCTCCACTATCATTTATTGCGTTGAGCAGTCTGGTGTCCTGGTATATTCCTTATTCTTATAAGACATTGATTAAACTCATGCATTACGATATTAAATTATGAAAACTTGCTTCTCTGGAAGTCATTACACAAATTACTAAACATGAATCGATACATTTGTAAACATTGCATAGATTTGTAATGTGCTGTAGTGGAATGCTAAACATAAGCAGCCTACATTTCTTTGAAATAACATATGACAGAGAGGTATGTTGAGCCATGCCTGCATATATGGATACGCATGAGAAGAGTGGTCTCTTTCAACTTTAAACTATGTGTTGTTCTTGAATGTGTGCCTTGCAATTAGACCTCCATTATGTCTGTTGTCAATCTGTTCCGCTATTATCTGTATCATTGCATATAATCATAAATGACTGTATTTTGCAGATAAAGCTTTTCTACTTAATTGAAAAGCCAGTCCCACCCAGTCTCTTACGGTATGTATGATAGACTGCAGTGTGGTGCTGTTCCCGTAAGGATCCAGGCAACACCAGGCAGGATCCATCTTTATTCATCTCTTGCAAAATATGTGGCGGGTTGCAGTGTTAATATGTTTGCTTCCTCTTACGGTCCGTTAATGCACAGGTGCAGCCTCCTACGAAATGCGTGGCAGGTTGATGTGTTACTATTCTTTGCTTGCCCTTAAGGTCAATGTAATACATGGGGGTTGCACAGTATTAAGGAGGTTAGATACGTCTAGTACTATACATAGTATACGTTTTATTTTCAGGGCACACGGATCCCAGAGGGGAAAGCTGCAGCTCGAGGTTCCACGCTCCAGCGTCTCATTCGGATGGCCGCCTCTGCTGGTGGCCAATGGTGGTATACAGTGCAGAGGGCATATACAAGTGTACGCCAACAAGGTTACATCAGTCCCAACAAGAGATACCGTTATTAAATTGACAACATACTGGATATAGTGTCGTCTAAGTTAGTTAGTTAGTTAGTCTTCCTCTTGAGCCTAAGGAACGCACAGGGCAGAAGTCATGGCTCTCCATGTCCGGCGGTTCGCTGCTACCTGTTGTAGATCCTGGATGTTCACTTGACCGTTGAATGAGCCTTCTCTGATGTTGGTTCTACGCAGGGTCTTTCTTGGTCTTCCCCGTTTTCTATTCCCTACTGGTGACCATATGAGGTCTTGTCTTGTCCATTCTGAGTACATGGCCGATGTAGTTCCAACGGCCTTTTCTTATAAAATTGGATACAATATCTTGCTTAGTCTCTTGTCTTATTTGCGCATTGGTTTTGAAATCTGTCCACTGGATGTTTAGAATTCTTCTAAGAGATTTGTTCTCAAAATTGTTTAATTTTTTAAATCTAAAGCTACCGTTGATTTCCAACTCTCACATCCATACGTTAGCACTGGAATCACGCAAGGATTGAAGATTTTAAGTTTCATATGTTGGCTGAGTGACTTTGACTTCCAGATGTTTAACAGGTTATTGAAGGCACCAGATGCCAGTGAGATTCTAGATAATATTTCTAGTGTTGAGTCCCCTGTAGATGGCATTTTGCTTCCTAGGTATGTTAAGCTGTTGACTTTCAAGAACCTGATTGCTTAATTTTGTGTCGTCTGAACTGTTGGTAAGATCAATAGTTTTTGTTTTTGTGGTGTTAATTTGGAGACCAGTTTGTCCTGAAACCAGTTGGTGTGTTGAACTCAAAAGTACTATGTCGTCGGAAATGTCCAGGTCTTCTAGAACTTTGTCAACCCAATGGATACCCCTATTTGTGTTGTTTGTGCATTTGCGCATAACCCATTTGATAGCTATTCCAAAAAGCATCGGTGACAAAACACAACCCTGTTTCACTCCTATTTCCACTGAGAACCAGTAATGTGGTATATTATAAATCGAGTGTACTCACTTCTTATCATTTCTAAGATCACAGGGCATTCATAATTGAATGTTGGCATAGCAATCATAACATTTAAATATCTTACGAGATAGTATATAAACATATACTATAACATATACTATATTGGAGTATGCAATGGCAATCCTGACTCTCAGCCATAAGCAGATAGAAAGGATGGAAAGGATACAGAATGAAGCTATGAGCATTATTCTTTGATGTACAAGAGATACAGCATGCAGGGCGATGCGCTACCTTCTTGATTTTCCAACCATTGAAGAGAGAATGCAAATGTGCAGGGCACGCGCCTACCTCAGAATTAACGCAAACACACAGCATCCACTGCATAGTGAAATTAGGAAGGTGAAGGGCAGCAGGTTAAAAAGAGGACGGTCGTGGATGGGTCAAGCCGAAGACATTCTTCAACAGGTGTGTTCACTTGAGGACTTAGAACCTGGCGAGGAGTGGGTGCAAGTGCCAACAGACTTCTGCACATCCTTTTCAGTTTGCATCCAACTAGATAGAAAATGCAGACAAGACAATCCGGTTGCTGTGGAGGCTGAAGTACAAGCGTTGATTTTCGAGAATTCGCTAGACAGTGACGCGGTCATCTACACAGATGGGTCGGTCGTCCGACATGTGAGAAGCTCATGGGCCTTTACAGCTGGGGCCGGAGGGAGAATTGTGAAGGAGGCTCTGGTGCTTTCACTGAAACCACAAGTTGCCTGACCATGGCAGTCATGGCAGTAAGTAAAGCAATAACATGGCTCGAGACACAGACATTCACTCGGGCTTGTTTCCTTAGCGACTCAATGAACATGATTAAGAGGATAGAGGAGGGGTCGATCCGAAGAGAATGGTTGCTGCCTCTGGAGCGGTCTCGGCTGGCAAAGATTAGTTTTATCTTCGTGCCAGGTCATGCGGGAGTACAAGGAAATGAGCGGGCTGACAAGCTCGCAGGTGAGGCTACTGTGGAGGGAGGACGCGCCATGGACCAGGCGGACATTCTGAATGCTCTACGAGAAGTGAGACTTTTGCAAGAACCAAGTGATGACTGTGAATCTACAACAATGGCCAGACTGCGAGAGCAGCAAATTAAAAGAGGGGTGGCCAAACAAGAACACTACGCAGGAAGCCAAAGAAGATTGATAAGCCAACACAGAACTGGCGTCGTTAGCCGCTACACGCTGCGGGATTTGCTGAGGAGGGGATCCGAGCACTTATGGACTGAATGGTCCGATGTGCAACGAGGATGATCTGTCGACTAACTAACTAACTAACTATATAAACATAGTTTCAAAATATGTCACGCAATCAAAATGCCTTTAAATTGTATACGATGATTAGATCTTAATTGTCTCCCTTACTTCGACATGTCTATTTTATTCGTATCCCTTGCTTAACTAACTCCTGTATTATGAAATATCCACCTCGAACATTCACATTTGTTAACGCCATTGTGATGATTTCTTCAACATATCGAACGCGTAGATATCTTCTAGTTTCCTCATTAGTGAAGATATGTATGTCTCTGTGAGGTTATTTGAATAGAATATATGACTTTTGCGTCAAGGGGTTTTTAGAGGGTCCTTGACTCGAGATATAAGAAATGATAGAATGATACATGGTGCTCTTCATTGCTAAATTCTCCAGGAACTAGACTTATTCACTCTTTTTCTCATAAGGATGAGACTATATAGAGTTGATCACAGTCTAATTCACCTTAAGGAGACTAAGTGCTGGAGAAGAAATATTGAGAGTTAGGTCAGTTGCCGTAGCCTTCACGGGACTAGAATCCTCTATCTGAATTAATAGGCTAAGTGCGTTTGACCTCCCCACATTAACTCTCACGTTCTTAATTAAACCAGTGACATATATCACCACCAAAACATTACAGTGCAACAACTTTCACAATACAGTAAGACCCTCTTAGTTCTAACTATAGCTTTAATATATATATATATATATATATATATATATATATATATATATATATATATATATATATATATATATATATACATACATACATATATATATATATATATATATATATATATATATATATATATATATATATATATATATATATATATATATATATATATATATAGATTTCAGGGTGAGTGATGTTGAACTCTAAAATCTCTGCATTCCTAAATCAACAAAACATCATACCAAATAAACCATCCTCTGTGCAGCGCACCCTGTGCACACACAGATCCCACAACAAAACACAGACCCCACAACCAATTTCCCGCCATAATATCAATATCCATATCTGGAATTATTTTCCATCAAGAATAACCATCTTTAGTAAATACAGTAATATATGCCATAACATAAACAAAATTACATGTATTAAAACTTCTCTACTACGAAAAGTAATCCGTTCCTTTGGTATCTGGTTGTGGCTTAGTTCGTTCGTTCTAATTAAAACCATTTGATTGGAAAATCCTGTACTCAAGGACGAGGTACTGTCACCCCAACCCCGAGCTTAAGCTCCATTATCTGAACAGGATATGCCGATATTAAAAAGTCTCCTCTCTAACGCTTTCCATCTATGAAAGAGAAAGGGGATTCATCTCCTTCTTGATGTACCTTACAACTCGATATAGCACTGTCTTATCGACCTCTGACTGGATATCTATATGAAATGGGGATGCTAGAATATTGCGTGTGGAACATCGCAGACAGATGTAAGTAATGTCTACGATTCTTTTCCGCTATGCGATAAGGATGATACACGATGATAATGAATGAGGTCGGCATCTTCTTTCGGGGCCCTCTTCTCTTGTAGAGGATTTGGAGAGTGACGTGAATCTGCTTTTTGAACTGGCAATTCTACCAATGTCTGGTTCGCTTTTATGAGTTGAGCTCATGGAATCAGGACTAAGTAAAACATTCTGTAATGTTCTCTAGAATTAATCACTATCTATATGGTATTACGTGTTTATTAAGTGTGGCAATATACCGGAATCTGGCTTCAGTCTTTTTTCCTAACGCTGACTATGCCAAAGGTATTATTTGGGTCTTTTTGGGGGGCTCAGATCAAAGAGTAGTATTACCAAATACTCCTTTTGGGCTATACAAAGACCTCACTTGACCGTCACTATTCACATTTTAATGAGAATTTTGATGGCCCTTCTCCTCGGAGGGCAAAGGATAATATCCGGGGTAGGGGCCTATTTCCTCGCGCCCTCACATCGGCCTACCCCGTACACACATACACACACACACACATCGCATACCCACACAATGGGACTTGAACCCACCTCCACCGCCGCCGCACTGCCACCACCTCCGCCGCCGCCCGGGGAGCGGAAGTGACAACCGGAAGTAGTCACCCAGAACCAAAAAACACCCGCCAAATTTTTTTTTAATGCGGTCGGAAAAGGACTCAGTTTGGTGACGTCAGAGCATAGGATCATGACTTTTGTATAGTAAAATATGACGTCACTACGAAGGACTAAATTCCTTATTTACGAAGTAGTTACCCTCTGACATACTACTTCCACATTGAACTTGGGGGTTTATATTTGGAGTTTTCCGTCTCGTAGATCGATTGCTGTCCAAAGCTAACAGGTTCCACCTACCCGGGAGCGTAACCCTGATCGGGGGGCTAAACGGGTACTCCACCTTGCCCAATGGTGTCCCGTAGGCTAGCGGAGGGAAAGAGGCGCCTTACTTCTCCTTTGATAGGGGATACCCCTACCCCGCTACCCCAGGTACTTAGGTGTTTGTAAGCTCTGATTATATAATAGTAATAACAGCAATATACAGAAACAAAATATTACAAGCAAGAAATAGGTACAAGGTTAAAAAAATCCTGAACTTTCAGGCATAAATCATCGATTCCTTCATCACCAGCTTCATCATCTTCTAAATCACTATCCTCAAATTCTTTAGCACTTGTTCTGATAGCTTCTGCTGCTTCAATATTTCCTTTCTCCAGATGTCTGAAAAATGCCCTTCTTTGTCTCTCTTTCAGCTGCTTCAGTTCAAACGTTAGCTGACTATATTGGGAGGTCTTTTCTGGTTCACTCAGTCCTTGTTTTAAAACAACGTCCCGCTTGCTGTTACACTTGGCACACACTTCTGCCTGGGCTGCACACGGCTGGCACACTGTGTAGTAAGCTCTTTTAACGGTTTTACCTTTACACCGCACGCATGTTGCTAAGTAAATTAAGGCGGTGTAATGACAATAGTTTATAGAAGTGGGTGATGATGTTGATGCTGATGACAGCATAATATCTAAGGAATAAATCCCTGACGATTATTAGCTACTAAATTGAATCTAAATAATTGCGATGTCTTAGATTTCTCCTATGTTGATTTATTTTGATATATAATTTAGCACGAAAGTTTACATTTTCGAGCGGATAATAATCCAAATGTAATATCCTTTTAATATTTGTTGGTGTCATCCATGCAGGATTAACACATGTCCCACTTTCAGACCCAAAATTGTTGAAACCCCTTGTAGAAGTGGCGGATGCTGAGCACCGCCTTCTGCTCCTTCCCCATGCGAAGAGGAGGAGGATGATGGAGGCTGCTGTCCCCCAAGCTGTCCTCCACAACCATGCTGTCCCGCCTGTCCTGAGCCTTGTTGCCCACCACGCGAAAGGAAATGCTGCCCGCCTCCACCCATGGATTTCGGAGATTATGGCGAAGGTGAATATGGAGATTATGACTATGACTACGAAGGAGCAGGGCAGTTAGTTCTCTAGGCAGCTGATGCGTGTCAGTTTCTGATAGGCTTAGGAGATTTGAAAGTCAAAATTAAATATAGAAGCCGTT
>JACEFZ010002434.1:0-145567 GCA_014155875.1 Cepaea nemoralis
CCTCACCCTCCCCCTCCCCCTTTTTCCCCCCTCCCTCCTCTCTTCACCATACCTAATCCTCCTCACTCATTCCTACTCCTCCACTCATCCTCCATCTTCCTTCCTCCTCTTCCCCATACTTCCTCCTTCTCCCTCTCTTTCTAACCTCCTCCTCCCCCTCCCCATACTCCCTCTCCTCCTCCTCCATCATCCTCACATCCCTCTTATCTCATCCCTCATCCTACTGCGTTCTCCTCATCCTCCTTCTTCCTCCTCCTCCTCCTTCTCCCGCCTCATCCCTCTTTTCTCTCCCTCTTCCTAATCACCTTCCTCCCCCTCTTCCTCCTTCTCCATCCTCTTCTCCCTCCTACTTTTCCTCCTCCTTCCCCATCCTCCTCATTCCTCTCCCCCCATCACTCCTCCACCTCATACTCCTCCCTCCTCCTCCCTACTCCTCCCTCATCCTCCTCTCCTTGTTCCGTCATACTCCTCATCCTACCTCCTCCTCTCTAGTCCTCCTCTGTTCTACATCCTCCTCCCTTCCTCCTCCTCCTCCCTCCTCCTCCCTCCCTCCTCCTCCCTCCTCCTCCTCCCTCCTACTCCTCCCTCCTCCTCCTAATCCCTCCTCCTCCATCCTATTCCTCCCTACTCCTCTCTCCTCCTCCTCTCTCTGCCTATCTCTTCCTCCCTCCTCCTCCCTCCTTCTCCCTCCTCCACCTCCCTCTTCCTCCTCCCTCCCCCTACTCCTCCTTTTTCTTCTTCTGCTGCTGCTGCTGCCGCTCCATTTACCCAAGTTAATTGTTGGGGGAAGATGTAAAGATCGTTCAAGTGCTCTTTCTAATGCTTTTTGTAAGTTGGTCTTCGTTTATCTATGGTTGTTCTAACTGCAACCAATAATTGATTAGACAGACAGGCAGACAGACAGAGAGGGAGGGACAGACAGACAGACAGACAGATAGTCGGGAACGGGAACGAGAACTTATATGACTACTTATATGAATTAAATGAGATGCTCCCCACCAGGGACTGGGCGAAGCCGGGCCGGGTCAGCTAGTGTATATATATAATCACCTTATTTACTAATTCCGTCCTAGAATTACACCACTTAATTCCATAAAGGAAAAGTGCGCGTCGACTTTACACAACCTAGACTTAGTGATATATATTCTATTTCGGCACTCAATCAAATCCACACCCGCCTATCGTAAAGGCCAACTTCAACTCCTTATTAAAACAGTAAATTCAGTTCAAATTTACTGGCTGGACTACGTCACTTGTTTTGTTCTTAACCCTCAGCCTTTGTTCTCTTTCCGCGTTGATTGATCTCCGTACATCAGTACTGATCACCGTCTTTAATAAAGACGATCTCCAGTTCCATCGTGTTTCTCCGTTAGATCAAAGGACCTCGTTCACAGCAGGTCCACGCGATCCAACTGTTTGATCCTGCTCCGAACTTCCCTGAGACCACGCGCTTTACGTTCCCGTCTTTCAACAGTACGGCGATTGTTTGAAGTAACGATCGTTTCCCTTAAAAATTTACAGGACCGTCACTTTCTCACTTAACTGTTTCGTCGTTTAATCCATCAGGATCGTCGCCTGCCAGCCATATCATGACAATCATCATCATCATCATCATCATCATCATCATCATCATCATCATCATCATCATCATCATCATCATCATCATCGTTGTCGTCGTCGTTGTTATCATCATCATCATCATCATCATCATCATCATCATCATCATCATCATCATCATCATCATCATCATCATCATCATCATCATCATCATCGCCATCGTCATCATCATAATCATCATCATCATCATCATCATCATCATCATCATCATCATCATCATCATCATCATCATCATTGGAATCATCATGACCATCATCGTCTTCGTTGTAGTCATCATCATCATCATCATCATCATCATCATCATCATCATCATCATCATCATCATCATCATCATCATCATCATCATCATCATCATCATCATCATCACCATCATCATCATCATCATCATCATCATCATCATCATCATCATCATCATCATCTTTGCCAAGTGAAGTCTTGACTGTTGCTCGAACAATTCACTTAACAATGTAAGGTTACTCTATGCACACAAACCAAAGAAGTCTTTTGCGTCCTTAGTTAGCCACTTTAGTAACATTGTCTAAATTGCTTTTTAATTATATAAGCTGCATATTTGGATACATCTTGAAAAAAAAAATCCAACGATACCTTATTCAAGTCTGTGGGTAAATTTTAAGCTGAGATGTTAATGTGGGTCAGTTTATCATGTAATATAGGCAAAGAGGCAAAGAGTCTAAATCCCCTTTGGAAAAGTGTGACCAAAACACATAAGCTAAGGGCAGATAACTGCTCTTTTTTCTCGCTAAGGGGGATAACTCGTGTTGTTATTTTGAGGGCCACCGTTAGAACGCAAAATTCAAATGAAAACCTTGAACTCCCTCTTCCTCCTGCCTCTTCCTCCACTCCAACCCCTCCTCCGCCTACTCCTTCTCTTTCTTCCTCCTCTTCCTTTCTCCTAAAGCCATTTTAATAATATGGCACATTTTTGCAAATGCAAAAATATGCACCACGACTGACATGTAATAATAAAAAATTGTGAATAATGTAATAAGCCTTAAGATTTATGGTGACTTTCAACTTTTATAAAATGCCAAATCATGCACTTTACAAAAAGTAAATAACAAAACCATGAGTTATTTAGTCTGCACATTTTTTAGTTGCATGTCCTTCACTGGACGTAGCAGTCAACCGCAGCATTTTTGGCTGTTCGTGACTCCTAGGCAAATCTTATAGATAGTAGTATGCCATTGCTTTCTGAATGATTGAAATGGTGTATATAAATAGTGTAGCATAAAAAATTGTGATGCAATTAAACACTCTCATTTTTCTTACACACACACACATACACACACACACACAAACATACACACATACACACATACACATACACATACACACATATACACACACGCACACTCACACACTCACTCACTAACTCCCTCTCTCACTCTACAGTAATTTACATGTGTTCATATTAAAGGTGATGCAATAAAGTGGCATTCAAAATGATAATATGAAAATGAAAATACACATTAAATATCTAATAGTAATAGCATGTTACATGGCATGCGTGTGTTCAACTCTATCTCTCTCTCTCACACACACACAGACACACACACACACGCACGCACACACTCACGCCTCACTAATACATCCATTTTCCCACTGTTCCCCACACACCACACATCCCTACCCACCACACATCCCTCCACCCACTCACACATCCCCTCACCAATCCATACATCTCAGAACCACCCATACAATCATCCCTCACACACATCCCCACCCACACTCAACTCCTAACTCACACAAACCCCAACCCACGCAGACTCGCCAACACACACATGCTCCACCCACCCACCAACACACCCCCAACCACACACACACACATACCCCTCCCACACACACATCCCGCATCCAACCTTACACACACACACATACACACACACTATCTCTCTCTCACACACTCACTCACTCTCTCTCACTCACTTTACAGTAAAGTGCATGTTTTCGTATTATACATGATTATATCAAGTGGCATACAAAGTGATACTATGAAAGATGGGAGTATACAAAACAATATGGAATCAAGTGGCATTCAAACTGAGAATATGAAATATAATAATCCATCCATGCATCATGTGCCATGCCGGTAAGCGTGGGCGGTCATGTTCTGCCATCTCACTCGATCAACAGAGTCGTGGATCAGTTCCGTGTTTCTGTCTCGACCATGCCACAAGGCCAAGCCATCCGGATACTTGTTTCTAGGTCTTCCCCTTGGTCTGTTCCCCTCGATCTTACCAGTTGTCACCAAGTTCTCCAAATCATTTCTTCTCATAACATGCCCAAATAATTGTGACTGTCTACGTCTAATGTCTCTGATCAGTTTACGATCTTCATTTGTTTCTTGAAGGACTTGTTCATTGGTCTTTCTGGCTGTCCATGGTATTCTCTGCATTTTCCTCAGAAACCACATTTCCACAGCCATCAGATGTTTTTCAGCCTGGCTGCTCATTGTCCAAGCTTCACATCCATATAAAAGTACAGGTTCTATGTAGCATCTCAACACTCTCTTTCTCGTTTCAATTGACATCTTTTTATTGGTCAGTATGTTTTTCATCTTGCTAAAGGCTACTTTTGCCATGGCGATTCCTTGTTCTAATCTCTTCAAGGCATCTCCCATCAGATGTTATTACTGTTCCGAGATAATTGTACCTATTCACTTGTTGAAGAATATTCCCATTTACTTGTATATTACACTGTGGTATTTCGTTCTTCCTAGTGACGACCATAATCTGTGTCTTTTTACAATTTAATTCTAACCCTTGTTGTTCACTGTGTGTAACAACCGCATCTACTAAATTTTGCAGATCCTGTTCATTGTCTGCAATCAAGACTGTATCATCTGCATATCTAATGTTATTGATGCATCGTCCCCCAATGTTGATTCCTTCCATATTTTCAATATTTCTGAAAATATTTTCACTGTACAGGGAAAACAGATCTGGAGACATTACACATCCCTGTCTCACACCTCTCTTAATAGGCTGATATTGGCTTACTTCATTATCAACTCTTATGGCAGCTTGTTGTTTCCAATATATGTTTTTTACAAGTCTAAGGTCTTTCCCATCAATTTGTAGATCTTCAAGCATCCTTATCATGTTGACATGTCTCACTTTATCAAAAGCCTTTGTGTAGTCAATAAAGCAAAGGTGTAGATCTTTGTTTACTTCTATAGAACGTTCGATTACGGTTCTCAGTATATACACAGCATTTACTGTACCCTTGCCTACTACAAACCCACATTGTTCTTCTCCTATTTCAGGTTGTATTTTCCTCCTAACTCTTTGCATGATAATTCTTAGCAAAATCTTCGTGATGTGACTCATTATACTAATTGTTCGATGTTGATCACATTCCAAGGCTCCTGATTTCTTTGGGATTGCAATAAATACAGAATTACATAACTCATGAGGTATATTTCCAGTATCATATATTGTATTAAGCAGACTGGTAACTTTATCTATTCCATATTCTTCTAAAGCATTAATCATTTCTGTTGTGACGCTGTCTGGACCGGGGGTCTTGCCAGATTCCATATGATTAAGAGCATTCTGAACCTCCGTCTTCAAAATTGCTGGCCCTTCATTGTTATTTTGAACAATATATTGTTCGTCTCTGTTATCGTCATAAAGGTTTTTCACATAATCTGACCATACATGTAAAATCTGATCTTTTTCTATTATGACTCTTCCATCTTTTGTCGTTAGGCAGCCTGCTGATGTACGTGTTCTTTGATTAGTAATCTCCTGAATTCTTTTGTGCATTAGTTTCACATTGTTACTGTTGTGTTGTTTTTCAATTTCTCTGCATCTTTTCTCAAGCCATGTTTCTTTAGCCTCCTTACATAAGGTTCTGACTTTTCTGTGAATTTCTTCATATTTTGCAGGATTAGTTTTGTTCTGTCTTCTTGTTTCCATTAGTTGTAAAATTTCTTCAGTCATCCATGTCTTACGGCCCACTTTCTTTACTTTTGAATAGTTTTTTCTGCTGAACAACTGATTGAATTCTTCAGCATTTCCCATTGATCATCAATATGATAATGCACACACAATATGGAACAGCATGTTATATGACATGCGTGCGCTCATCTCTCTCTCTCCCTTCTTGCATACAAATACACACATGCGCACCCACAAACAAACACATTCACTTCCCGCCAACTCACACATCCCGCACCTACCCACACATCCACCACCCACACAATCTCCTGCCACCCACCCACACATCTCGCACCTACCAACACACACACACACACACACACACATCCCCACCCAAGCATCTCTCCCCACCCACATATACACCACTCATCCCCCAAGCTACACACACTCATCATCCCCCAACCTCGCATCCCTCAACTACAACACCCCACTCACACACATATTCCCAACCCACCCACACACATCCCTCACCCATTCACACATCCCCACCCCTCATACACATCCTCACCCAAACACATATTCCCCGTCCACACATCCCCACCACCAACACATCCACCCTACACACACATCTCACACCCACACATACCTCACATACATCCCCACCCACATACACATCTCCACCCACACTCCTACCCCCACCGCACCACACACCCCACCCACCCACACCACACAACCATACCCACCCACACACACAACCTCCACACCCATCCCCCATGCCACCTACACACACATCCACACACACATTCTCACCCACCCACACCCACGAATCCCACTACCCACCAACACCCACATATACCTACCCACCTAAAAACATACCCTCACCCACATGTCCCCACCCAAAACACGCATCACCCACTACACACACATATCCTCGCCCACCCGCACATCCCCCCCACACACACACACAGATCCCCACACATCTCCCAACCCACCGACACACAGCACCCTCCCACACACGTACATCCCCAAATGGAAAAAAATGTTAAAATGAAAACAATATGTTATACATTGTATAACGAAGAAAAGGTTATGCACTTCAATAAAGAATATAATTCCTGGAATTGGCGTAAACATGGTGAAATACACAGTGCATTTAGTACATGTTAAAATCAAGTGGCAGTAAAATGATAACATGAAAGATGAGGATACAGAAGAAATATGGAATATCATATATCTCTTTTTTATCTTTCACGCACACTACACTATTTCTCTCTTTGTCTCAAACTATCTCTCATTGTTTCTCTCTCTCTCTCTCTCTCTCTCTCTCTCTCTCTCTCTCTCCTCTCTCTCTCTCTCTCTCTCTCTCTCTCTCTTCTCTCATCTCATCTCTACACATACACACAATCACTCGCTGTCACTCTCTCTTACTCTCTCAAACACACATACACACTCCCTCTCTGTCAGACAAGAACAGATAAGAACAGTCTCAGACAAGAACACTAGCTGATCCACGACTCTGGTGATCGAGTGAAATGGGGAAAAATGACCGCTCACGCTTATCAGCATGCCACATGATGGATTGATGTAAAGGAAAAGACGGCATTGCTAGCATTTATTTCACCGGTGGACAATTTTCGTGGAAACAACAGATTTGATAATTAAAATCAAATTATACACAATCTCCTTCTAAGTATGAGTCTGTCTTCGCTGCAAAATGTCTTTTACATTCATCTTCCGCATTCTCATCGGGATTTCTTTACGTAAAAATGTGGAGCTGTCAGTGTGGTGATTCATCTGAGGTGATGGTGTCAGTGGTGATGTGTGGTGATTCAACTGAGGTGATGGTGTCAGCGGTGATGTGTGGTGATTCAACTGAGGTGATGGTGTCAGTGGTGATGTGTTGTGATTCAACTGAGGTGGTGGTGTCAGTGGTTATGTGTGGTGATTCAAATGAGGTGATGGTGTCAGTGGTGATGTGTGGTGATTCAACTGAGGTGATGGTGTCAGTGGTGATGTGTGGTGATTCAACTGAGGTGATGGTGTCAGTGGTGATGTGTGGTGATTCAACTGAGGTGATGGTGTCAGTGGTGATGTGTGGTGATTCAACTGAGGTGATGGTATCAGCGGTGATGAGTGGTGATTCAACTGAGGTGATGGTGTCAGCGGTAATTTGTTTCCAAGTATGGACTGTTTGGACACAATTCACTGGCTACTAAAGGATAGTTGTTAATTAAATTAGATAGATAGCTGCACGTTTTGCTTCTGTTTGTGAAAGTAATGGATATTGAAATTTCTCAAGGTGAAATTAAACACATAATCCGCAAAGAACGGGTTGCAGAATTTACTACGTGCCATAATCCGCTGCATCTCGTCAGGTGCATATTGAAGAGTCGGATATCATGAAATGAAGAGATGAACCGTATGCAGGCCGAAATACATAATACATATTGTTAATGATACTGTTACACATGTAGAGCATCTGTTCCCCCCCACCCCCCCACGCCACGGTAATTGCAGAGTCACCACGAGGTTATTCTAACTCTGATCTTTGATGCATAATTGATATGGCGTCGGCATATTTGAGTAACTGTTTATGTGTTCGTCAAGAGAGTATATGATAAATATGTTCTCATGGGCATCGTTTTTGAAGTTATATTATTTGAAGTTCAGATACAATTAAAATATCCGTGGCAACAGTTTTTAATAAAAAAAAATAAAACAATTTTAAGATTTGATGGAGACATCAGCTGTCGTAAAACAACATACAGCCCAATTGTCGGATTGGCCATTGGGAGTCCTCTAGGTCCCATTCTAACGGACATCTTTATGGCGAACCGAGAAAAACAAACAGCCTCAAATATTAAGGGCTTATTTCTACATTTCCATTATGTGGATGACATATTATTCCTCACAGAGACGAAACAAACAAGCAGAATCGTTCCACACACCATGAACCAAACACATAATAACATCTATTTCTCTATTGACCACGACAATAATAACACCTTATCGTTCTTAGACATGCTTATCCAACGTCGAGAGGATGGCACGATCCAAAGAGCAGTATATCGAAAAGAAACATGGACGGGTCAATACCTGAACCTCAGTAGCTTTACACCTATCCAGTATAAAGGTGATCTGGTAAGGTCCCTGGTTAATCGAGCCAGAAAGATGTGCTCCAATGACGCACTATAAGAGAAACTGGACACCCTTAAACAGATTTTAAAATGTAATTAATGTCCATGCGATTGCATATGGCGTCACGGTTATTCCCCATCCCACCCCCTCTCTCTCTCTCTCTCTCTCTCTCTCTCTCTCTCTCTCTCTCTCTCTCTCTCTCTCACACACACACACACACACACACACACACACACACACACACACACACACACTCATAGATTCCCAAACATAAATAGCAATATGTTTTCAGTCATGAATTCTCTACCTCAGTAACTACAACAACAAACAGTATCTACAAACTTCAACAACAACTATCCAGTATAAAGGTGGTCTGGTAAGGTCCCTGGCGATGTGCGGCAGTAAAAACATCGATTTTTGGTCAATTTGGCTATTTTTGGAATAGTTCATTTTTAGACACCTTATCATGTCTTCTATCAGATTCTGTACTTGTTTTTGTTTAAAAACTGTTATTTTAATGCAATATTCATAGTTTACTGAACACACCCTAGGTGTTAAATTGTCTAATTATTGAAAATTGTTGCGAAATTGACGGTTTTCAAACTCTAGCAACGATATCTCAGGAAAACACGACACGCACGTGTAAGGTATCCCTGAAAAGGTCGTGATCTTCCGTAACTGTTCGTGAAACTCCGAGTTCGTCTAATCGGAAACTTTTCTGTGTACATCGGGGTTTTTCGTATCTATCATCTTTATAGAGTCAGGTCTTAGTCAGATATGACTGAGCTACCGTATGACAGTAGACGGTATTACCTGCTTTCTGTCAGCGCCGAATGTTGGGCGGCGCTTACCAAACCCGACACCCCACATTGTGCCAACGGCTTCGGGCGGAAGAGTGCAATTGGGAGGGTATAAGCCTTATCCTGGTGCGAGGAAATGCAACCCAAAGACAAAATAGTCATGGCAGGGCAGACCAGGCCCTAAGCCTTGGTTGGCAGCTGGTCTATGATCGAAGCTCCGACAGGCGGACAGTTAGAGCATTGCTTTGCTGATCCGGCAGCTTCTGCAGATTGTCTTGTTCCAGATGTATAGGTGTCAACTTTCCTCTGGAGTGAACTAGGCAGGCCGAGAGAGGGATCATGCTGCATGGGCAACACATGGTTTCTTTATTTTAGCCCAGGCGTTGTGCTATGGAGAGGTCACCGCTATGGGTCGTAGTTATTAAGCCTTTTTGAAGCACAATGTACCAAACTATCGTCTGTCAAGACGGAAAGGTGCCAATGAACAATCATCTTCCGGAAACTTCCATATATGGAACAACGTAAGCAATCCGCGTTCGCCGATGGCTGAAATTAATCACGTGGGTTTCCAAAATGGCGGCTTTGTGTTGTTTACACCTCGCGACGTGCTGAACGTTCATTGTTGACGACAGACTGACACGCATTGAAATATGCCTCGTTCTAAGAAATTTAACATCCAGTCATCTACTCAACGTAAGAAATCTCTCAGACTACACCTCGCAAATGCTCGTCAGCAGCGAAAAGCCTATCAGAACGTCGTAAACGATACAGACAATTCTGAAACTACTGAAAGCGACCCAGCTAAAGTGCACATGCCACTTCTTCCAAATCAAAGTGTTTTAACAGTGAATCTGAATGAATCAGTGCTATCGTGTTCTTCTCAAAGTTGTGGAAGTGATTCTTTTAGTACCCGAAGCCAATTTAAAAGAGATACGTATAAATACACAACATCCACTAGCAGCAAGTATGCTTCTAGTGACGACAATGGATAGCAAAAACGGGAACACAGAGCAATAGTTGATTGTTCAGAAATTGAGGCAATAATCAAATTTTTATGTTGTCCAGTTTGTAAAAATGCTAGTCTTATTTTGAAAACTGACAGCAAGAAAGCCAAGGGATTAGCTGTGTATGCAGAGGTTTACTGCTCTTGTTGTGAAGAAGTTGTGTGTGGAAGATACCTGTCTGCAAGAAGTAATGATGGGGATAGATCTTTTGCTGTCAACAGCCAGTCAGTATATTCAGCATTAGTTTGTGGGATGGGTGCAACGACATTCAATAATTTTTGTGAAAACATGAACCTGCAAGGTCTTCATCACAAAACATTTCACAGCAAAGCGAATAAACTATATTCAATGATAGAAGATCTGGAGGACACTGTTTTCTCTCAAACCGTAAAGTATGTTCGACAGGCTCATGCACAACAGTCAGGCATAACTCTACATGACAATGATGTGCTAGATATTAGTGTCAGCTTTTAATGGCACTTGGCTGACTAGAGGCCACACATCCCACATTGGAGTTGGCTGTGCAGTGGATGTTCTTACTGGACTTTGCATAGATGCCCATGTTATGTCCACATATTGCCAGGTGTGCGAAACCACTGGTAAGACACTTTCCAGGGACAAACCAGATGAATTTGCAGCATGGAAGGCAGAACATCTTCTAAACAGTGATAACAATTTCACAGGATCTGCTGGAATGATGGAGGTGGAGGCTGCAAGGGTGCTGTGGCGACGGTCTGTGACCCGTCATAAACTTCGCTACACGTCAATACTTTCTGATGGTGACACCAAAACATTTGCGGAACTTAACAAGATCAAACCATATGGGGATGACATTCAGATAGACAAAGAGGAGTGTATCAACCATGTTAGTAAACGCCTTGGAACAGCACTGCGCAATGTTGTTGCTGACTGCCGAAAGCAAGGTGTGACCCTATGAGGACGCGGTAAAGGTCAGCTTACACAAAATGCCATCCGTAGGCTGACAATTTATTACAATAGAGCCATACGAAACAACATAAGTGTAGAGTTCATGAGGAAAAGTGTTATGTCTTCACTGCATCACTGTTTTTCAACAGACAAAAGTCCACGTTATGAAATGTGCCCAAGTGGAGAGCAATCTTGGTGCTTTTTTCAGTCCGCTATGGCTAAGCATCAGGTCCCAAGTCCTCATGACAAGATGTTAACACTTGGCTCAATCGTGACAAGCTTGAGAAATATCTGTTGCCAATTTATGAAAGGCTGTCTGACACTAAACTACTTAGTAGATGTGTGTCAGGACAAACTCAGAATTCAAATGAGTGTTTACACAGCTTGATATGGGCTCGATGCACTAAAGACAGCTTTGTCTCACGCAAGCGCGTTCAGTTTGCAGTTGTAACTGCAACAAGAGAGTTCAACTTTGGAGCTGCTGCTGCCCAAGACACTGCCCAGTTTTATGGACTTTCTACAGGCCTGCATATGCAGAGACTAGGAACATTTAGGATGCAGAAGCAAGTAAGAAATAGTCTGAAGTACAAGAAGGACAAACAAACTAAAAGACGCGACACTGTACGAGCGGCCAAACTGAAGAGACAAGGTGAGCTGCATGCTCTGGAGGGAGGTACTGCATATTCAGCAGGACTATTTTAACAGTCAGGTACAGTTTTACACCGTATTTCTCTATAAAAGAGTGTATTAGTAATAAAAAAAAAAAAAAAAAATTAGTTTTTCCCCGTTTTTTCAATTCGCTAGTTTTTTTTATACATAGGTACAATTGTTTTAAAAACTATTCATAGATTTTAATCAAACTTTGCAGAGATATTCTGTATTATACCACTTACATTGTGAGTAGATTAATATTGGAAATTAAGTTTTAGTTTTTGTGCTGCACTAAAAAAAAAAAAAAACAATGTCATGAAAAATGTCATTAAAATTTTCACATTTTGAAAAAAAAAAAAAAATGCAAAGAGATATCATTACAATTTTCTACTAAACTTGTAAAGGGTCTATTTATTTACACATAAAACAAAAATTTAGCCTGTACATTAAAAAAATAAATGTTTCATAGGTATATTAAGAAATTCAGTATGGCCGCTGTTTATCTTGGTTTCCATAGCAACCGTTAAGTGCAAAGTCAATTTGACAATATTTTATCGATCAGCAGTCTTCAATATCAAGCCCTATACCATAACAGAACATAGAAATTAAGTATTATGGAATTAAATTTTTTACGGTTAGCATCGCCTAATCGAACCAGAAAGATGTGCTCCAATGACACACTATAAGAGAAACTGGACACCCTTAAGCAGACTCTAAAATCTAATGAATGTCCATGCGATTGCATTTGGCGTCACGGTTAACACCCATCCCACCCTCACACACACACACACAATACACATACACATACACACACACACACACACACACACACACACACACAGATTCCCAAACATAAATAGCAATTTGTTTTCAGTCATGAATTCTCTACCGCAGTAACTACAACAAAAACACTAAAATATTTGTTATTCAATGTTTTTAACAACAAGGAACTGGTCAAATTGTCAACATTGATCTAATCTGTATACAGCTCAATGATGACCCATATCTTTCATAATCAGGCATATCATGCCGCAGTAAAGATAATACAAACAGAAACACACCGAGTGATGTTTATTTTAATACTGTTACGAGCTGGTTGCTAGCTGAACATTCTCTTTCATTGATAAACTTAATCAAAAACAATACACAAAATAACAGTTGGAAAATAATGGTTTACAACCCAGTACATATGTTACAAAGAATTAATCATATTATGAGGACGATGCTCAAAGTAAAGCTACCAATTTTAAATTACCAATTACAGCAAACATCAAAATAGATATTGAAGTCAATAGCATTGATCACGAAACCCACGTTTGTCTTCTTGCTTTCGCTTGTGTGGATTCAGGAGCCATTGTGGATTCAGAAGTAATCTGCATAAACGATGGGAGGCCAACGAGAATGGGAATGAGTCCTGATGATGCAGACATGGCTATTGACCTGGTGTTTGTTACCCAGTCGGCAGATTGATGTCAAATGGACTCTCCTGAGTGATCATGGGAGTGACCATCTACCCTGTTCAGTATTGATTGCTAAGTCCAACAAGACCAAGGCTGTGAGAGCACGTAATCCCTTTAAATGTGAGAGAGAAACAACCTTCTGGGCCGCCTCAGACAGAGGGCATACGGTGTTACTGATCTACCCATTTAAGTGCAGCCTCCATGGTGGACCATCGAGGTAGAACTGGCATAGAAATCTTCGAGGTAGAACGGGCATGGAAATCTTCGAGCATGAAAACCCAAGAGAGCCGCTGTTAAACAGTTACAGAAAGTGCAGCAGACACACCAAAGCTCACAAGAGGAAATATCGAAAAGAAAGATAAGGTGGAGGAATTCAAGCGCTGTGCAGCAGAGGCAGAAAGAGCGAAATGAGAATATTTTTTGAATGAGATTGGAGGAGATGAAAGACTTTTTAAGGGCGTCTAGTCGCTCATGCGTCGAAGTACACTTGTCCCTGCAGCGAGGCACTGTCGTCATTTGGAGGTGATAAGTTAAAAACCCGGTCTATAACTATTACTGTTAATGTGAATGTTGTCTTGCGCGTCCTCTAGTCTCTAATTCTTACCCCTGCTTCTATGAACGCCTAACAATAAGTGTGCATTTATTTATGAACAGTCGTGGTTGTATTTGCCAGGTTAAAATATATGATACTCTTTAACAAACCATACTGGAAGGCAAGGTTGAGGGCAAGCGAGCAAGAAGTAAATAATGATAGAAGGGGGAAGATAACATCAAGAGATAGACGGACATCAGCCTGATTGAATATACAGTCAAGGCGAGAGACAGATAGTGTTTATAGATCCATTGCGACTAACCTTCATTGTAGAGACGGGACCCGATTGATTGATAGATTGGTGGCCTTAAAAGGGTTCCCTAACCGATATTTTGACGTTAGTTTTTTGAGGAAGGTGACAGACAGAAGCAGCAGCAGTAACAGCAGCAGAAAACCATCAAATTGTGGGTAGTCTCATATAGTTATCAATCTGTGAGTAATCTCATGTAGTTATCAATCTTAGGGTAGTCGCATGCAGCTATCAAACTGGGTAGTCTCATGTAGGTATTACACTGTGAGTAGTCTCATGTGGTTATCAAACTGTGGGTAGTCTCATATAGTTTTCAAACTGAGTAGTCGCATGTAGTTATCAAAACGTGGGTAGTCTAATATAGTTATAAAAACGTTGGTAGTCTCATGTAGTTATCAAACTGTGAGTAGTCTCATATAGTTATCAAACTGTTAGTAGTTTCATATAGTTATCAAACTGTGGGTAGTCTCATGTAGTTATCAAAACTTGGGTAGTCTCATGTAGTTATCAAACTCTCGGGAGTCTCATGTAGTTATCAAACTGTGAGTAGTCTCATATAGTTATCAAACTGTGGATAGTCTAATGTAATTATCAAACGGTAAATAGTCTCATGTAGTTATCAAACTCTGGGTAGTCTAATGTAGTTATCAAAACGTGGGTTGCCTCCTGTAGTTGTATTCAGTTTAACTGTTGCTATCGTGTTCATCTGGTTTGAGGATTTCAGCCTCATAGTTCATGATATCAGAATTCCTGTTGCCGTAGTGACGAGCCACGCGCTGCTTCATGTCTGTGATGGTGTCTGGCATTGGCTGGCCTCTGGTTTCCGGAAGCTTGGTGAATAAGATGGCCGACAGAAAGCACATGGCGGAGAATACAACACCTGGTCCCAAGAGAGCTACCTCTACCTGTTGTTGGGAGCATACACAAGTAGTAGATGTTAGAAACTTACAGTTAAACAATTCAACATGGGTAACATTTCACCATCATCATGTGCCTTTCCGATAAGCGGGAGAGGTCACGATTCGCTATCTCACACGATCCCTAGTCTTCGATCAGCTTTGTTTTTGTTCTGATTATGTCGCGTGGTGACGTCATCAAGCTTTTGATCTTTCTACCACCTACTTGCTCTTTTCCTATCAGTTTTGTTCAGCTGTTATTATGTTTTTAAAAATTATTTCTTTTCATGACATGCCCACACAGATTCTTGACTAAAATATAATGTGGCAATTGAGACATTGTATTTATCGTTTAAATGGGAAAGCAAGGGTTATTCTCATTTCATCTCATCTCACCATGTTCCTCTTGTATCTTGCGGTGTCGAGGTAAAGTATAAACAGCGGGTGAATGCCCGCTTACGGCCTTCATGTATCGATACTCCCATGGTCTCTGCTACTTCCTTCGTCCAACTCTTCTATCTCGAAGTCCATTAATATTGCCGGGTCTATATCCATTTAGGCCAGTCCGTTTATTCTTTTTAGGTTTTCTACGAGCAGTATGAAGATCCCCTGTCGGCTTGCTAGGCCAGTCGCAGATTTAGGACAAAAATCTGACCATAGGGAGTCCTTCCCCCCGTGGCGAGCCATAGCCCCGTCAGCCCAAGACCAACAGTTATCTGTCGGAAGCTCTCGAGTTCACTCCATCCTAAAATGGGTGTCAGGAAATGTCTTGAGAAGTAAAGTGGGCGGGCATTATACAGACCACACCCCCATAGAACGCTGATTGGTCCACAAAAATATGGATCTAGCGTCGTATGCCCACTCGAAACCTCGGTGGCACAGTGGCAAGACACTCGCTTGCAGACAAAGTCTTCGAGGGTTCTTTCCGCAGCTCGGCCATTCAAAATTAAAACAAAATGACCTTGGCGGCCAGGTCTACCAAGGTTAAGTACCACGAATGCCTTTGGAAGTAAAAGCGATTTTCTTACACTGACCACGTCAGCCACTGTAAGTCGATTGGTCTATAAAAGTGGGTCTAGCACCGTGTGGCCAATGTGCCTTTAAGACCTCTTAAAATTCTTGTTAAAGTTTGTTGCATATCCTTACAGGACGTAGCAGTCAAATCAAGCATTTTTTCGCTGTTCCTGATTCCTGGGCAAGTTTACGTTCAGTAGTTTGCCATTGCTTTCTGAACAATATCATTAAAACAAAACTTAAGGCGATCTGCTGCCAAACCGCATACAGCTGTGTTCCGAACCGGATTACGAACAGTGTCCGAAACCTCTTCACCACGGAGCTTGCTAAAATGTCCTGTACTAACTTATTATTTTACTATGCGAAATCTAGGTGTGTTATATTCTATTGTACTTGATCTTGGGTATTCTCGTCTCTTCTGAACTAAATTTAAATGTGTGAAATCGACCTAAACATCTTAATGTATTTGACAGCTAACTGATGTCTTTCTGTCTGTTTGACTACCGTAGTGCAAGGTAGATGGCAATCTGTTGATGATGTTTAGTGGCGTGACCTGATATTTTCCCAACTGTTTTTGAAAGACAAACCGAAAATAATATCAACAGCTTGCAGACTATCACACCCAACCATAGTCATTTCCTATGCCACGCATTGAGTCATATTTTTATATGAAAACAACATCACCATGTTGCAGACTATCATGTACTACAGTAGTCAATTCCTATGTGACGCGTTGAGTCAAAGCTTTTATATGAAAACATTATACGAAGCAGAAACCTGCCGGGGGTATGCCAGGCGTTAAGAACGTCATGTTTTGAAGTCGTGAGAGCAGGGATAAATAAATAAACAGTCTTTCCCTCAGCAGCGGGAGCTGGCATCAAACCCGCACTCGTGCCACTGAAAGTGTAACGTCCTAACCGTTACAACAACGCGTCTGTTTAATCTGTAAACAATTACGGACTCATACTAACGCCATAAGAAGCCTTGAGCATTTGGTGCTAGACTCATATTGTGAGAGACCGACAGGCACTCATAGGATGATATGACCCACCCGGCAGCCTTTGCTTCCCAATACATTTCCTGGGACATATTTTATCCTGGGTTGACCTGCGAGCGCAGTCAGTTTTAAAAAGTCAAAATGGCCTTGATGCTAATCGAACCCTTAGCCACAGTGCGGGCAGGAGGGATTCTAACCACTACGCCCTCGAGGCTCCTGATAAATCTTAGCGTCAAGTTATGTTAGTTGAGGCAAGAACAGTGTTTGAGATACACTCGTGGCAACATACTTAGGCATAATATATACTTTTTTTCGCATATCCTTCACAGGACATTGCAGTCAACACCAGCATTTTCACCGGCTTTTGATGTCTTGATAAGTTTTACGTTCAGTAGTTTACCATTGCTTTCTGAACGACCGGCTCATATATCTTCGTAAGTAACCAGCGCGACATGATCCACTGCCGAATCTCCCGTAGCTGTGTTTCGTACGTGAGTATACAGGACTACGACCAATGTTCTTAAGTCTCACGCCAGGGAGACTGGCATAATAGACACTACATATAAATAAAACACAAATTAACAGTTAATAAATCTTGATTGCCGTCGTTGGCAGCAGTTATAATAATAATAATAATAATAATAAGTCTTTATTTTCAAAGGGTTAAGAATTGGGCACGCAGGCCCGTCTGACATTCTGCCCTTCTTCTCTATTTCCTCTCATACATTCTTTCATTCAACATCACTTATGAAGCAACTTTTGACAACAAAAGAACATTAAAACGCATGAAAAATAATCAATAACAAATGACTCACTGAGGCAGTGTTTAACATGGGCATTATAAATACCTAAGGAGGGTGTAACGTGCCATACATAAGGGAATGTTTTTTGGCTAGTTGTCGTTTGAGATAAGTTACCATTATTGTCTTTTTTGTGTTATTTGTTATGGGGGCATGTAGTCTGTACTAAGGTAGTGTTCAAACAGGTTGCGAATGTATGTATCATGATTGGTGGTGTCTGATTTCTTGTGGAAGATTGTTCCACAACTGAGCGGCAGAGTATGCTAAGCTTGTTTTATATAAGTCTATCCTAGGTTTAGGGACATGAAGTATATTTAGTCGTTCACTATGTCTAGCGTTATATTTAAACAATGGCCAAAGGTAGCTTGGAGCATTTTGAAATAGGATTTTGTGAATTAGTTTGGTCTTATTAAAAAGCAGGCGCTTGTGGAGTGGCAGTAACCGGAGACGTTTATATAGGTTAGAATTGTCGGTAAGCTTTTCACCATTAATTAAACGCACTGCCCTTTTCTGGAGTGAATATAGGCGTTTTGTTATTGATTTGGAGCATCCATCCCAGACTGTGGAGCAGTAATCAATATGTGTTTTGTATATGAGAAGTATAGAATATCTTTCTTGTGTTTTCGTCAAGGAAATTTTTAATTTTGGCAAGTTGGTATACTTTTTGGCTATTTGTTTAACTAGAGCATGAACATGTGAGTTAAAAGTTAGATTTTGATCTATGATAACACCCAGTGTCTTGTGCTCGGTGACACTTTCTACAGGCGTGCTGCCAATGTGCAGCTGAAGAGTTCTCTGCGAGTTTAGAGTGTGAAGTCTTTGCCTGGTTCCTATTAACATAGACTTTGTTTTAGTAATGTTAATTTAGTTATAGATGATTAGCTAGTTACAGCGTGGCCGCGGTAGCGTAGTGGCTCGACCTTCTTCATGTATATGTGTGTCTGTGCGTATGTTTGTGTGTGGGTTGCGGGTGCGTGTGCGGGTGTCTGTCTATTTGCCTGCCTGTGTAATAACGTTGAAATATGAATTCTTTGTGTATCGTGCATCTTTATACCATTCATGTTTGCAATGAATGCTTCTATTTTCTTTTCCAATGTAAATGTAACATTTAAAATAGTCAATTGGTGTGCGAAAGAATGGCCGAATGTAAGATGGGCCTGTGTGCCCAATTCGAGACCCTTTGAAAATGAAGTTCGTTCGTTCGTTCTGCTGGCCGAGGGTCATGGATTCGACTCTACGTCAGAGTGAGTGAATTGAATTGATCTTTATTTTCAAAGGGTAAAAAATTGGGCGCGTAGGCCCGTTTTACATTCTGCACTTCCAATCACTCATCTTTTGTTCATCAACAGTGCATGATGCATTCACACAGGAAAAAAACACATTGTGAAATGAATTTTGTAAGCATAAATAATGCATATTCTCATGTTATGTGACACATTCCTCCCTCCCACAAACACATCCCTCACTTACTCACACATCATAAACCCATACCCACACATCCTCCAACCACCACACCCCCCACCACTCACCACACATCCCCCACTCATCCCTCCACCTACTCACAGATCCCACCACCAACGCTGACATCTCGCACCCACCCACAAACACATCCCTCACCCACCCACACGCATCTTTCAATCCATTCACACATACCACAATCCACTCAAGCTCACCCACACACACATGCTCCACCCACCCACACACCTTCCAATCAAACACACATACCCCTTACACACGCACATCCCGCACCAACACATACACATATCCCTTACCGATTCACACATCAACCACCCATACGCACACATCTTTCCATCCACACACACATTTCCTCGCCCACCCACACATTTCCTCGCCCACCCACACATTTCACAACCACCCACACACCCCAACAACCATACACACATCCCCACTGACACACATTGCCCCACCAACACACACTTCTCCAACGCAAAAACACATCCCCCCCCCACACACATCCCCCACATAACAACACCCACATACCCCCCCCCCCCCACCCTCCAACACCCACACATCCCACTATCCACCAACACCCACGCAAACACACCAACCCAAACACACATCCTCCTCCCACACATCCCTCACCCACCCACACTCCCCACCCATACTGTGAAAGTTGACTTCCGCTGATATGTCGACCTAGCCTAAAATAGAGACTGACACATATTGCGGGCAGTAAAGATGACCGGTGTGCTACTGACCACTTCACGTACTCAGCATTGTCAGGGTCTTAAACCTGGCTCGTTAACCTAACACATGTGAGACAGTACAAGTACAACGTGATTTGACTTGAGACTCAACGACACAACGTTCAATGGATTTATTTACAGATCATATACAATACGATGATCACTACAAGATATACTTTACACTTCAATACACTTACATACACAATACAGCTCACAGTCTATCTCTCAAGATGTCCAGACACTCGACTTTCAGGCACAGAAACCACACAACGCCTTTCTCTCATCATGCGTCCAGTCGAGTCCACGTCCCAGAGCTGTCTGCCTATAGCTCGCAACTTGCCTCCCACCTGAAGTGGCTTCACGAGGCATGCGTGCGTCTTGCGTCGTCCTTGCCTGACCGCTGGCCGTCTCGTCAGCCTAGCAACCTCGCAGGCAGGTAACTACTACTCGCCTGGCGGCGTAACGAGGTTACGGCATCCCTGCTGGGGACTAAGTCGCCTGGCGGGCGTAACGATGTCACTGCATCACTGCACTCTTCTAGACTCTGACATGCTCCCCCGGCAACTTCATGAAAGATGTCATCTTTCATGTATAATATATGTACATACTGGGTTAATATTTTAACCTTGTCAGGATCGACCCTTCTGTTGTTATATACATTGGTATCAGAATACCTAGAAATACACATATGCCATAGAAACATATAATACATGGAAGTTGTATTCAACGACATGTGGTGTTCAACCTTTAACACTTGTCAGGTTTCATCCTCTCGATGGCTGATTACCTCAATTGCATTATTGACCCAGTCAGATCGGTAGTACCAGCTTCACGCATCTACCTCGCAGCCTCCAAAAAAAAACGTAATAATATGGTTCTTGAAACAAAAACCATCTGGCTAGACCGAAATACGGCTTTATATAAGTCGCATTAAACGCTCAAACCCTGACCTTATTTGGCCAGGTGCTCTTGTGTTGGCCTGCAATGTCGGCAACACTCTGCCATGCCCAGTAGATGCCTACCTGGTGTGTTAACAATCTGGCAACAACATGGCTATTTATATACAACACATTACAGTATACATTTCAAATTATGGCCCTTTGTGTAATGATGTAATAACCATTAAATGAAAGGGGAATAACTTCAAAATTTATGAAATATAATATTTTACAATAAATATTCTATTTCTTAGCGTCATTGCTTGATATTTCTTCATACTAACGAGAAAAAGTCGGTAGTATGAATACATTAATCAAGATATGATTCTAAGATTACACTACATAAATATATAAACACACAATTCGTGTATTTAAACTTGTTGATCCTAAAGATTTTAGAATCGTCATAGCTTTTTAAACTTTTGTATGTCGTCTGCTAATTTTGCTCTAAATTTCTAACTAATCCGGAAGTACACACGAACGCTAAACAGCTGATGTTGAAACTTGTAGAACACACTTGTTCCGGTCTGATGTAGTCGCGGAATGTACAATGTTCTAATAGTTCATGTGTTGGATGTTTCACTGTAAAACCTTCTGGATTTCGATTGACTGCAGTGGTGTAGCTGTCAATGTTTAGGTCACACTTTCGCACACGGAGTTAAAATATCACTGGAAAGTTCCAAACGCGGAGATACCACTGTCAAATTGGATAGTTCGCTTACGGTAAGTTTTTGAGCGAATGTGGCACTGTTCCTGTTTTGTACTATATACAATTAATAAAGTTCGCATTCTACCACACACTACACAATTATACACGACAATCACTACATTAATTAGTAAAATAAGAACACTATATATATTGGGAGTAATCCCTATCACATCACACAGCTTTTTGTGAATGGAAAAAAATATTCACTGATGGATGGCTGTGTTGGTCTGAGCGTATTTTACGCTGCACTCAGACATTGGTGCTTACTGGGTCGGTCGGACAACGGGACAAAAGATCGGCTATGTTGTTGGTTCTGCCTGGGATATGTCGAACCTCGAAGCTGTAATCTTGGAGCTTAAGAGATCAGCGCGCTACCATCTGGTTTGAAGGTACACCTGAATTTATAAATCGCAAAGGGCTGCTGTCAGACTCCACAATGAAATGGCGTCCTAGAAGGAATCTGGACAATTTAGTTATACCCACCACTAAAGCTAGGGCTTCCAACTGAGGTATTGACCAAGCCCGTTCTCTGGGTTTCAGTTTCCTGGATACGAAGTACACAGGGTGAAGTATGTTGTTATGCTCTTGCAACAAGACTGCTCCAATCGCCACGGAGCTCGCGTCTGTACGCAATCTGAAAGGTAAATGGAGATTGGGCAATTTCAGGATAAGATTATTTAAGCTATTATCAGAAAAACACGCTAATACTTTTCGGAATGCAAATTTTAGGCATTCATTGCTTACAATTTTCTCCGGTTTATCTTTTGTTAGTAAGTTAGTAAATACTTCAGTCAGTTCAGAAAAATCAGGGATGAACTGTCTGTAATAATTTATAAGCCCCAACAAACTTCTGACTTGTTTTTTTTGTAGTCGGAAGTGAGAGTTTTAGTATCTTGGACACAATGTTATCGTCTGTCGTGACAAAGCCATTGGATATTTTGTACCCCAAGAAGGATATTTCCTGGTAGGCTATGTCTACTTTTGCAGGCTTTACCGTCAGTCCATGCTGTCTAATGCGTTCAAATGTCTGTTCTAATGTCTTTATGTGGTCTGTCATCGTCTCTGTGTGAACACAGATGTCGTCAATATAGCAAATAATATTAGGAATGTCTACCAGTAAAAGTCGAGTCATGCGTACGAATGTTGCTGGGGCATTGACAAGCCCAAATGGAAGTTTGCACCATTCGTACAGTCCCCAAGGTGTGGCAAATGCTGTCAGATGTCTGCTCTGTTCGTCTACCGCTATTTGCCAATATCCTTTCGTCATGTCTACCTTCGTAAAGAACCTAGCGTCTGTCAGTTCTGTCCGTAGATCGTCAGAGTTTGCCATTGGCTCCAAATCTAGAAGAGTTATTTTATTTAGCTTTCTATAGTCGACACAGAGTCTTATTGTGTTGTCCTTTTTGCGTACTATGACCATTGGAGATGAGAAGTCTGATTGGGATCGTCTAATGATGTTGTTTTTTTCTAAGTTAATGATCTCCTGATGTAAGTGTTCTTTGTAATGTAATGGAATGGTGTATGGTCTGCATTTTATGGGTGTGTTTGACGTGAGTGTGATGTGATGCTGTACTAATTCTGTCTGTCCTGGATTGTTGGAGAAGATGGTGTTGTACTGTTGTATTAGCTGTTTGCAACTGTCTGTTTCTGCTTGAGTTAACTTTGGGTTGATTTTAATCTCCTTCAAGCAGTCTGTCGTGTCTAATGCAGGTGTTGGAATTTCGTCACTAGCCTCGTCATCTTCATGATCTATTATCACTGTACAAGCTGTTGTATCGTCTTGTTCGTTGTCTCTGTTGATGTATGGTCTTAGCATATTTATGTGGAAAATTTTGTGTTTGTCTTTTATTTGGATCTCGTAGTCTACAGGTGAAATCTGTCTCGTCACTTTAAACGGTCCCTGCCAAGAATCAGCCAATAAGTGTCTGTCACTAGGTAGTAGAAGAAGAACGTCCTGTCCAGGTGTCAACGTTATTGTCCTATTACCTTTGTCAGCATATTGTCTATAAGTAGCACCAGATAATTTTAGTGCATTCTTTGCCATTATACAAGATTTGATGATTCTTTCACGCAATGATGTAACATATACGTATGATGATATGGGTTTAAGTACTGGAGTGGAGTCAGTTAACATTTGATGATAAATAGTTAATGAGCCACGTGGTTTGGCACCATAGATAAGTTCAAAAGGAGAGAAACCGGTACTAGAATGTGGTACCTCGCGATAAGCAAAAAGAATAGCTGGTAGATATACATCCCAGTTATTGGGGTGCTCTTGCGTGACTTTTGCAAGCATGTGCTTTAAATCGCCGTTAAACTTTTCTATAATTCCACTCGAGTGAGGATGGTACGGGGAATTGAAACATTGCTTCACTCCCAACATTTTGGTGAAAGCTTGGGTAGATGCGGCGATAAACTGAGTGCCCCTATCTGATTGGATAGTGTCTGGAAATCCTATCCGAGAAAATATATGGAAGAAAACTTCCATTATATCATTGGCAGTTATGTTCTTTAGCGGAATCGCTTCTGGCCAGCGGCTACATTGATCAATGACAGTTAGAATATATTTATTCCCTCTAGTTGTTGTATGATTGAGAGGGCCCACTATGTCGACAGATAATTTCTCAAAAGGTCGACTGGCTAAGTCAGTAACTTGTAACTTTGCCTGTGGGTGTTTACCTTTTTTTTTACCAGTTTCTGGCAGATGTCACAACTTCTGCAATATAGTTTAATGTCATTGCAAAATTTGGGCCAATGAAACTGTGTCAATAATCTTGATCTGGTCTTAGCGTATGCTATATGCCCTGCAAGAGGTATATCATGGGCAAGATGTAAGGCTTGCTTACGATAATTAGTTGGCAAAACAGTTTGCTCTGTTGTGTAGTCACCTCTGGTGTAATACCTAGTGAGGATATCATTTTTCACAGCAAAATGCCATTTTGCATTCTTGGTTACCTTTGGCTTTTGGCCGATCAGATTAAAATATTTTGACAATGAAGGATCAGCCTTTTGAGCTGTTACAAACGTTTCCTTCATGGTGTTAGTAGGTAGTGATACTGGGCTAAGCATTTGTATAGCCTCAGTTTGATTACTTTCATCTTGCACTCTAGCAGTAGATCTAGTTACTGCGTTCACACATTCAATGATATCAGATGGTGATGAAACAATGTTATCAATGATGTCATGAGATCTTAGTGCTACATTAGCTACCATACATTCATTAGGTGGTGTAACATTATCAACGATGACATTTGATGGTGATGTTATGCTATCATCAATACAAAGAGATGTTATGTCATGAGGTTTATCATTCACCTCTGGTAAATTTCCAATTATAATATCACACACCGGGTTTGTTAATGCAGCGCACTTTACTTTCCCAGTGAGGAAAGGTGTTTCAATATATGCCCATGCTAGTGGGTACTTTTCAATATTGCCTGAGAATGTTCTTCATGTTACGTGCCTGCCTGTATAGTCTGTATGCGTTATGAACGTTCTCTTCAGACCAATAAGTGAACTCCCCGTGTCACAAAGGACTGTAGCAGACTTGCCATTCACATATCCGTGATGGATGTTTATCCTGCCTTTGGAATCTACTACCAAATTAGCTTCTTCATTGGCAATAGGAATGGAGTGGCCGCATGTTAAAATGCCATCTTCATAAAATGTGTTACAAACAGTACATTTATTTGCGTTAAACATGTCAAAAGCCTGTGCTGAGTTCACAGGATGTTTCTCTGATTGTTCTTCATCTGACGATGAACTGTCAAACAAGGCGGCATTTGCTTTGTTGGTCATTTGCCTACCTTTACAATCATGGCGATAATGTCCGTACGCCTTACAGAGGAACCATTTACACAAATTTCTGAAGGATCTACGCTCCTTATCTTGTCTGTTTACCATGTTTTGTAGATAAGTATTATATGCGGGGTTCTTGTCGCACATCTCACCTTGATGGTGTGAAAGTTTACAATAATTGCAGTGATTATACTTCTCAGATGTAGGCCTATGAGGTTTCTGCCTACTATAGGGTTTCTCATAGTTAGCCGATGCTACAAAATTTATGTCAGTAGCTTCACTGGCAAAACAATGTTTGTTGGCTGTGTAATAAGCCGAACCACGTCTCTCAATCTCATCTACACTAGTGCATTCATTCTCCTGCAAAAATTTTGAAAAATGCTGATGGAATGGATGAAATGATTTTGTCTCTGATAATCAGATCTTCTAATCTTGATAGTTCTTGTCAATTTTAGCTGCTGAAGTCCATTTGGTAAATATATCTCGGACTAAGCAGAGGTAATCGGAGAACGTTTGAGTCGGTTTTGGGCTCAACTTGCTGAATTGTTCTCTGTAACCTGCCTCATCTAACATAAAATGTGCCATAATCTTTGCTTTCAGATAATGGTAATCTTTTCTGAGGTCTTTGGGGATGGTCTCAATGACTTTAAGAGGCTCCCCTGATAAACTCCTCATATAAACAATATTCCATTCAGACAGTGGAACCTGGTAATGTTCCATTAAAGTCTCAAAATTCTGGGTAAAGGCTGCGATGCAGTCACCCGAGGTATAATTGCGTACAATACCTTGATATTTCTTGTACTGGTTTTCTTTCTCCAGTCTCTCAGATTTCTTAGACTCTTTGTTAATGGCAGTCTCAGTATCAAGTTGTTTCATCTTCAACTGTAACTCCAGTTCTTCTCTCTTACTCTGAGATCAATTTCTGCCTTCTTTAATTCTGTTTCTTTTTCCATCTCTGCTTTCTTAAGTTCACTATCTAATTCGGCTTGCTTTGTCTTAGCAGACAATTCTGCTTCTGCTTGCTTGGCAGCTCTTTCAGCTGCTCTTTCATCGCGTTCATCAGCTTTCTGACGAAGGTGTTCCGAGTATTTAGTTTCACTCCATTTTGTCAGTTCGTCTCCTGTTAACTTCAACTTTAACCCCATATCGATGAAATCATTTAATGAAGACATGATGGCAAATGCCAATGAAATACCAGCCACACAATTTGTTACAAGTGGTTAGTAAAGTTAACAATTTACAATTGTGTTCTATTGACAATACGTGCCTAAATTTGCATCCTAAAGTATATGAAAGGAAAAATATACTCAAGTGCCCTGGATGCGGTGAAGAACGGTTGGAAATTGGCCTAGGAACTGTAGGGTCGCTACTTCGAAACACAAATGACCTCTACGCGCAAGGGTTTCAGATGGTACGGAAAACCTGCTTTGTTTTTGGAGGAAATAAATTAGCGTCTATTTGCTGTGGTGTGCCTGCTTGTCACTAAGTTTTGATTAGGTTTGTATGGCGTTGAGTGTAATTGTAGGTCGTAATTTTGTCAGTCAACAATTTTTTTTTTTCAAAACACAAGTCACTTTCTTTCTCAAAACTTTCTGCTTTCCACAACTCAATTCACAAAGACAATCTACATATATCTCAACACTCTACAACATTGATGACACGTCACTTACATCAAGATGACATTCAGTAAGGACATAGACATCAAGTTTACAAGATGGCGACAAGGTCAAAATGGCGACAAGATCACAATGTCGACAAGGTCAAAACGGTGACAAGTTCAACAATCACAAATGTTTTACACGTTTACAAGATCAAACAATATGTATGCACTGTACGTTTATAACTAGTCTCCATGTTTAAATAATGTAGTAATTTATCAAAATGAGCCTTCAACAATCACATTTACATGTACCATAAAGTTTGACAAAAATTCTAAGTTCACAAACTCTAGTTTTAACTGTTAATTACATAAACACGTTCATTTCAAAGCCGGACGAATGCCACCACGTCCACACATGTCAGGGTCTTAAACCTGGCTCGTTAACCTAACACATGTGAGACAGTACAAGTACAACGTGATTTGACTTGAGACTCAACGACACAACGTTCAATGGATTTATTTACAGATCATATACAATACGATGATCACTACAAGATATACTTTACACTTCAATACACTTACATACACAATACAGCTCACAGTCTATCTCTCAAGATGTCCAGACACTCGACTTTCAGGCACAGAAACCACACAACGCCTTTCTCTCATCATGCGTCCAGTCGAGTCCACGTCCCAGAGCTGTCTGCCTATAGCTCGCAACTTGCCTCCCACCTGAAGTGGCTTCACGAGGCATGCGTGCGTCTTGCGTCGTCCTTGCCTGACCGCTGGCCGTCTCGTCAGCTAGCAACCTCGCAGGCAGGTAACTACTACTCGCCTGGCGGCGTAACGAAGTTACGGCATCCCTGCTGGGGACTAAGTCGCCTGGCGGGCGTAACGATGTCACTGCATCACTGCACTCTTCTAGACTCTGACAAGCATCGATTGGTCAATACAAATGTGTTGCTACTGGTAACACACCAACAATGCGCTTACTTCATGTAAATAGGCTCTTGACTTGTTTACATAATGACACGTGAGGCGGTCTGCATGGTCGAGTGGATGTAGCACTTACTGACACGTGGAGCACTCTGCACGGTCGAGTGGGTGTAGCACTTACTGACACGTGGAGCACTCTGCACGGTCGAGTGGATATATCACTTACTGACACGTGGAGCGGTCTGCACGGTCGAGTGGATATATCACTTACTGACACGTGGAGCACTCTGCACGGTCGGGTGGATATATCACTTACTGACACCTGGGGCGGGCTGCATGGTCGAGTGGATGTAGCCCTTACTGACACGTGGAGCGGTCTGAACGGTCGAGAGTGGATATATCACTTACTGACACGTGGAGCGGTCCGCGTAGCAGCATAGATTTAGGACTCTAGCTCTTACACTTCCTGTTGGCCGACGACAGGGTAGCGGGATCAACCCTTATTTCGGTCAGATGGACTTAAACATTTACCTCTCATTAAGAAAGCAGCGGGAATGCTACTGCACGTGACATTGCCTAGAACACCAACTGTCTTTGGGGTTCATCGCAACGTCCTGCCAAGGACATGCACCATGTTTGCTGACTGTGGATACTACGAAATGTGACACGAAAAGTGATCTGGCCGAGTGGCTAGAATGCCATGTTCTCCTAAGGGAGACCTGGGTTTGAATCCTCGGTAAGGTGGGATTTCTTTCTGTCGCGAGCTGAAAGAAAACCTCTAACCTGCACAGTTCGCGGCGACTGCACTAGCCAGGTGGCCTTAATTTCCCCCGACCTACACCGCAATTTACTATAGGCAATAGATGACAGTGTGTTTTTTTTGGGAGAGGGGGGGGGGGGATAGTAAATAAGTCAAAAGGATAACTCAGAATTAAGACATTTCAGGAAATGGATGAAGGTTTGAGACATACAGTCATGGTCGTTCTGACCTTTCTGATGATGTTCTTGTGAATCTGACTTGAGTGTGTGTGTTTATTTGTTACATGAGAGACCCTACTTACCGGCGCTTGAGAATATGGAGAAATCATGCTGCCAAATCTGGACACACTGGCACACAATCCCAGGCCGGCAGATCTGTGAAAATATGTAACATTGTACACACACCTAGGCTACTTAACTTACACATAAATACATTACTTAACTTACACTACACGTAATAAACACAGGTGCGTTCATTTGAAATCCGTTCGTGCCGCACCGCGCGTAATTACGTACGGTGAACATGGTCATATCATAGTCATGTGATAAGTACTGACCAATGAATAAAAGAGCACGTTCTTATCGTCCCATTATGCATAGGTTCTGTTTCTGACCGTTGAGAAAATGGCCGGGTTGATCCAAAATGCGTCAAAAGAAGCTTAAAGAGCAGTAATTCAGTTTCTTTCATTTGAAGGATGTCGATCAGTGGACATTCATCAAAGAATGCAGGCAGCGTACGGTAACAAATGTGTGTTGAAGACAACAGTGGCAGACTGAGCACGGACGTTTCGGAAAGGACGTCAGTTCACGACAGACCTTCGACGACTGGGTCAAGCGCATATTGTTGCAACAGAAGAAAAAAAAACATCGCTAGCGAAAGAATTTGATATGTCTATTGGGACAATTCAAAAGGTTGTTCGTAAGAAACTGCAATATCGGAAGGGGTGTTCACAGTGGGTACCACGGATGTTGACTGACCACCAAAAATAGGAACGCATAGGATGGTGTTTGAACCACTTGCTGCGTTACAGAGTGGAGGGTGATGCATTTCTCTTCCGCATAGTGGCAGGCGATGAATCATGGTGTCACCACTTTGAGCCGAGCAGCAAATGAGAGCGCATGCAATGGAAACATGCTGAATCACCAAAAGCCAAACAATTCAAGTTACAGGTTTCCGCTTGTAAGGTTATGCTGAACGCATTTTTTGACTATCAAGGGCTTTTGTTGGCCGACTTTAAAGAACCTAATGTCAACATCACCTCTACCCACTACTTGCAAACACTAGTCAAGCTGCAAAAAGCCATCAAGAATAAACGACCCGGCATGCTTTCACGCGGTGTGATTTTGTTTCACATAATGCCCGTCCGCATGTCGCAAAGATTGTACAGGAAGCATTAGGAAGAAGTGGGAAATTCTGCAACATCCAGCCCATAGTTCTGATTTGTCACCATGTGATTTTCATTTGTTCGGACCTCTAAAAAAAGCTCTCACGGGGCAACGATTTCACAAAGATGCAAACGTAATGAACGCGGTAAACACTTGGTTCAGTGAGCAACCATAATCCCTTTTTTGCGGACGGCATTCGCCGCTTACCTAAGCAATGGGATGCTTGCCTGAATGCCTACAGCGACTTCTTCCGATCAACCCATGGTGCATAATTCATTCAAAATGAATGCTTTGTTTAATTTACCACACCTGTTAATGTTTCTTTCATGCTTTTGTAATAAAGCCATTGGAACGGGTTTCAAATGAACGTCCCTTATACAATGAGCATCGGACATTTAGTGTTTGCCCCGTATGTCTATAGACCAATGGGCTCTCAGTGGTTGATGTGGTCAATATCACGTGGACGGTCTTTACTTCCCAAGAATTGTTTAAGGCTGTGTCAACCTTGGGGCATAGGTCAAGTTTTCAAATTTCGAATTCGCCCAGCTGCGGATCAAACCCGTAACCACAAGATTGGCAGGCGAGTGTCTTGCTGTTCCCGAGGCTGCACATGTAACATTGTACACACACTCAGCTACCTAGCTTACGCTACATATAGCGACAGGCAATTCTGTCTACAGACATGAAACGTCACTGGACAAAAATGCAGCACTGAACACACTCATATACTACATATTAATTAAATGGGGCATATCATTTGCAGGACATTGCGATAAACGCCATTCATTCATTCATTCATTCATTCATTCATTCATTCATTCATTCATTCAGTAGCATGCCCTTTGCAGAACCTCGCTCCCATAACAGCCTTCCAGAAAACTTCTCGATCATAAGCAAGATGTCCCGCGTCCGATACACCTATCTGGAGATTATCCTTCCTGCACCCTTCTTCTATTTGGCCTTCCCCTTCCTCTCTTCCCTGGTATATACCCCTCCATTGTTGTTCTCTCCAAACTTTCATGACGTTTCAAAAAGATTTATTTACTAGGCAATTTTTACCTTCAATAGTTTGCCATTAGAGCAAAATGGAATGATTATAATATATGGAGGAAACACCCAAAATAAACATGAATTAGGAACAGGATTTGTCATCAAAAAAGAGTTATGGGGGAACATTTTAAACTTTAAAGCTTTTAATGACAGGATTAGTAAATTACGAATAAAAGGTAAATGGAAAAATATAACGATGATTAATGTACATGCACCTACTGAAGAGAAAGAAGATGATATTAAAGAAGACTTTTATAATGATCTGGAAGATGTCATAGAAGAAACCCCCAAACAGGACATCCTGATTGTGCTGGGAGACTTCAATGCAAAAATAGGTAGAGAGCAAACTAATAAAAAAGTGGCCGGTATGGAAAGCCTACATACAACTTCAAATGATAATGGATGGAGAGTCATCAACCTGGCAGAAGCCAAAGGACTGCAGATTAGCAGTACCAGACTACAAAGAAAGGATATACACAAACAAACTTGGAAATCATGTGACAAGAGAACCTATAATCAAATAGATCACATTTTAATTAACAACAGAAATGCATCAAACATACAGCAAGTCAGAAGTTATAGAGGAGCTGAGTGCCATAGTGACCATTTCCTCGTTGGAGCAAAATTTAAAATAAAACTTAAGAGAGCTTTCTATACTAAATTACAAAGATTACACCCAACATATAACAGAGAAAAACTACAAGACATTACAGTCAAAGAGAAATTTACAGATGAAATAAAATGTAAACTTGAAACTTTGCAAAACCCTTTGGAGGAAAGCGTTGACCAAACTTGGTTGAACATCAAGAATACAATTCAATCTACCGCAGAAGAATGTCTCGGTGTGTCAACCACGCATAGAAAGAACAGATGGTTCAATCAAAAATGTGAAGAAGCAGTCACTAAGAAGAAGAATGCCAGACATGTATGGTTAAATGACATCAATAACATCCAAAAGGAAGAGCATTATAGAAATGAATGTAAAGAGGCTACAAAAATAGTCAGACAGCAGAAGCGAGAATATATGAGTAATATAATCAAAGATTATGGAAACTAATCACCAGAAAAATGAATCCAGAAAGTTTTTTAAAGTACTGAAGTCAATGAAACGAGGGCACCAACAAAACACATATGGTTTAAAAGACAAAAATGGGAATATGATAAATACCAATGAAGAAATGTGCAACACATGGAAAGAATATTTTATTGAATTACTAAATTGTGAAGCTCCAAGTAACATTTTCCCACAGGAAGAGGTTCTAACATGCGAACCACAAATTGAAGAACCTACATTTGAAGAAATCCTATATGTAATCACACGACTTAAAAACAATAAGGCAACTGGGACTGATGGAATTGCTGCTGAATTTATAAAGGCAGGTGGCCATGCATTACATCTAAAGCTATACGAACTAATAATAAAAATCTGGAGGACAGAAGAATTACCCCATGACTGGAAAGAGTCATTATTGATACCTATCTTTAAGAAAGGAGACAAGTTCCAATGTGGAAATTATAGAGGAATATCACTACTGTCCACAAGCTATAAGATACTATCCGCAGTATTACTAAATAGACTAAAACCATATTCAGAAGACATATTAGGTGACTACCAGGCGGGTTTTAGACAAAACAGATCAACAATAGATCAGATATTTATCTTACGACAAATAGCCGAGAAACATTGGGAATATAAAAGAGATCTCCATAACATTTTTGTGGATTTTAAAAAGGCTTATGATAGTGTCCATAGGAATAGTCTATGGAATGTTATGCAGGAATTTGGAATACCAAGGAAGTTAATTAACATGACCAAACTATGCATGGAAGATACTTATAATATAGTAACATATAAAGGCAGGAAATCAGACCCCTTCCAAATAACATCTGGCTTGAAACAGGGTGATGCACTATCGCCGCTACTCTTCAATCTGGCTCTAGAGAAAGTTGTAAGGAAGGTAAAGGAGGAATGTGATATTGGAGGAACATCCAAGCTGCTTGGTTATGCAGATGATATAGATATTATAGGGCAAAGTGAACAAAAGACATTAGAAATATTGACTCACTTAAAGGAAAAAGCCCAACAGATGGGGCTGGTTATCAACCAAGATAAGACAGAATATATGGTAATTTCAAGAGACGGAATGGCTAAAAACTCTGGCCACATACAAATAGATAATATGACCATTAAAAGAACGGAAACATACAAATACCTGGGTACAATCTTCAACTGCTCCAACATCATAAGGGAAGAAATACAAACTAGAATCAACTCTGGAAATAAGATATACTATGCACTACAACATCTACTAAAATCAAAGGCGCTATCTCGTAACACCAAAATCACAATATACAAAACACTGATCAGACCAGTTGTGCTGTATGGCTCTGAAACCTGGAGTACAACGAAAGGAGACGAAGCCTTGTTACAAACCTTTGAGAACAAAATTTTAAGACGCATCTTTGGACCCATTAGGGATACACAAAGTGGAGAGTGGAAAAGAAGAAGTAACAAAGACATTTATGATTTGTTTAAGTCCCCGCTAATCACTGGTATCATGAAGGCTAATAGACTACAATGGCTGGGGCATATAGAAAGAATGGAAGATAATAGGGAAACAAAACTCGCTTACACTCAGGAAATAAATGACCGTAGACCCCGAGGTAGACCAAGAAGGCGGTGGAGAGATAATATACATACAGACCTACAAGCACTTGGAATCAACGACTGGCAAGAGAAGGTCCACCAGAGAGACGAATGGAGACAGATTGTATTTGCAGCAAAGAACCTCAATGGCTCGGAATGCTGAAGAAGAAGAAGAAGAAGATAGTTTGCCATTGCTTAACAAGTAGAAACGAGAAGAATTTCGAGGCAATGTATTCGGAATAGCTCTAGTGTCTGCTCACATACGCATTGAAACAAGTGTTTGGCATGTGTTTGAAACAGCGCCGGTGTATGGTGAAATCCACATTGAAACAAGCAGAACTAACCGAACATTTGGTAGGAACCTCTCCAATATTTGGTTGCATACATATTGAAACCAACAGCGCTTCCCGAAATGTTAAAAAAAACAAATAAGCTGTATAATAATATTCACAATGAAACATGTATAATTTACGGAACAGCTCCAGCGTGGTCAAATTTACATTGACACAAGTATAACTTACGGAACAGCTTCGATGTTGGTAAAATTCACACTGAAACAAGTATAACTTACGGAACAGCTCCGGTGTATGCTCAAATTCACACTGATACACGTAGAAAAAGTTAGTGCATATCCCTTACAAGACGTCGCAATCAATCCCAGGCTTTTTTTCACCGATTGTGATCTCTTGACAAGTTTATCTTCAGTAGTTTGCAATTGCTTTCGGTACAAGTAGAACTTACCAAATATTTGTTGGGAACAGTTCCGGTGTATGGTCAAATCCACACTGATACAAGTAGAACTTACCGAATATTTGTTGGGAACAGTTCCGGTGTATACATAAACATACTGTTGAAGCTGGAACCATACCCAGCTTTCCAACACAAGAAAAGACAACTGAAAGTGCGCTTGTAATCTCCGTGGAGCCTAAAACAAATAAATAAATACATAATCATGGTTATTACAGGTGTGTGCTAGCTCTGACTAGTGAAGGTAAATGGTTCTTGATTTCTCACACATTGGCATTCTTCAACAATGTGGAGACTTGATAGCTGGCAGATCAAATCTTAGGTTCCCAACTGTCCTTTCTCTGTGCCATGTGTCGTCTCCAATACTGACCTCCTACACGTGTCCATCCCCCAGTTGTTTACTTGTCTGCCCCATTACCTGATTACCAATCATCGACTGATTTTCGTAATTCAATGCCATCACTTGCGTGATTCCTATTTTGAAACTTAGTTAGTTAGTTAGTTAGTTAGTTAGTTAGTTAGTTAGTTAGTTAGTTAGTTAGTTAGTCGCAGTTCCAACTTCACAGCAACGGGTCGTCCCCATTATGCTCCGTTCCTGTGCCAGTGAATATCACACAAAACGCTCCCCACTGCCCAATGTGAAAAGTGGAAAATACAGGTGTCTCGACAAACAACAGCCCGCACAAATACACTGTGCATAATGCCGCCACCAGAATGTCAACACACCAGTCCCCCACGAAACACTCAGTTCATCTCTGATGGAATCGGCTGTCATTTTCCCATCTGGATGTTTCCTAGATGTTCACCCACACAGTCCACGAAAATACAGTTCATCGCTGATGACAGTGGCATTCAACCATAAGCCCAGCAGCCACGCATTTCTGCATAAGGCAAAAACCGGTCAACTCTGGGACATAGCCACATGCCATCATTCCGAACATGCAGTCATGTTCCAAAGAACCTCAGGCAGATTCAAAAGCATTTCACACGAAACTCACAGCTCACAGTGTCGCGCCACGCACTCACTCAGTAGCAGGGCGACGGAACCATCACGCCTCCTTAGTCGCCTCTTACGACATGCGTGGTAGGCTACAGTGTTGCTATTCTTTGCTTCCCCTATGGGCCCCGGCAACACACGGGAGTATTTTGAAACTATGACGGTGTCTTCAGATCCAGGATGTATGTTCATGTGTATTCGCGATTTCTTGATTGTATGTTTGTCTATTTTCGTTTATGTAAAGTAACATTTTCTGGCACTGCATAACACTTACATAAGGTTAATGTATTTACGCTTCATAATTTCAAAAGTTGGGGACTCAATCATATGTCCTTTGCATAGCGCCGCTATCATCTCGGCCCGACGGAAGTATTCTCGATTCTTAATCAGTTCCTCTGCCGTGTGTTTTCATGCTCCTGGTGTCTCCAAGCTCCCGTGTCTGTCTTCATGCTGGTCGTCCACTCTTCTTCTTCTAAGAACTATGCCGTTTACCACTTTCTTTCCCAACCACTGTTCTTTCTCAACTTGGCCAAAGTATTGTAGTTTCTCAACCACTGCCACGTTTAACATGGCAAGAGTATTCCAGTTTAGGAGATAGGGTGTTGTTCATGAACCAATTTTCATATCTTCGAAGTTCAGATCTTATAGAATGTCTGTATTTATTCTTCGTACTGGTCCACGGTATTCTAAGTACGAGGGGAAGTCAATAAGTAAGTCACAAATGGCTGTAGAACAATAACTAACAGCTTTAAACGTGTTTATTTTTATACATGCATTGTCCCTTCACTTCTCAACATAATTTCCAGCAACATTGATGCACTCATCCCATCGTTCTATCAGTCCTCCCAACCCGCTGCATAGAACTGAGTTCTCTGTTTTCTAAACCACGTTTTCACTTCACATTCAACTTCTGCATCATTCGCGTCCTTGAGAAAATGTTTCTACCCAGCTATGCACCGCTTTTCGGGACAAACATTTGTCAGCATAAACAGGAAGCATTTCCTTTTGAATGTCCTTTGCAGGCGGTTCTTTTACCCACAAAAAAAAAGCACAACAGCACGATGCCCTTTGGTTGCGCACTCCGTAAGTACAGTCGCCATTTTTTTATGCGCTGCGCATGCGCATGAGACACCTAGCGCCACCTGACGAACGGGAATATAAAGTTCGATGTTGCTGTCACCTAATGACACCTGTAGAAAACACCAACTACATTTACCTGCCATCCCACAGAACTGTGTGGCTTACTTATTGACTCGCCTTCGTATTTTCTGTAAGACTGAAGTTCACAAGCCCCGGCTCCCTTCTTTTGGTGATTTCTAAATGGACTCATATACATGTACTGCCACGAGTGAGATACATGTTCCCAGAAATGTTACTGTAATATTTATGTTAGGGTCTTGCCAAATGAAAGATACATGGTCCCATAAATTTTACTGTAATATTTATGCTAGTGTCGTGCCAAAGGAAAGATACATGTTCCCAGAAATGTTACTGTAATACGTTCACTGGTGCTGTGCCATAGACTTGTGAGTAGTGATTACGTAAAGGATAGACATCGGATGAAGATTAGGCTGAGGAAATGTTGCTGATTCGTGAAGATGATTCTGGCGGGTAAAAATCGTGGGAAAGTGAGTTGTGACGGGTCATTGAGAAAAAAAGGGGGCGGGTACGTTGCGAATATATATTGTTGGAAACGTAAAAGTCGGAGTGTTGTGGGGGGGGGGGGGGGGGGGGGGGGGGGCGGGGTATATATTTTGTTGGTAAGATTGGTAGACATAAGATGAAGATTAGCGTCATCGTCATGGTGGTGGGAAATCTTGCTGCTTCTGGTTGGTTGGGAAGGGTGGGAAAGTGAGTCGTGACAGGTCATGAAAAAAATGATGGGTACGTTGCGAATATATATTGTTGGTAAGAATGTAAAAGTCGGAGAGTTGTGGGGGGCGGGCTATATTATTTGTAATATATTATTTAATAAATAATATAATTTTATATTTTTAAATAATATTATTATTTGTAACAAAAGTAAAGAGGGTCGTAGTGATTATCATTAGTTGATAAGAGGTGGGCCGTAACATCAGTGGTGTCTGCGGGGTAGCAGAATATATATTATTGGTAAGAATGTAAAAGTCGGAGAGTTGTGGGGTGCGGGCTATATTATTTGTGTGAAGAAAGAGTGAAACGCGGGGTTGTGTGGGAGTTGAAATCTGTTCGTGTCGGTTTTTGTGGAGCTCAGTGGTAGAAAAACACTGTGATGGGTTCGAAGTAGTCCTATCGGTAGGTGGTAGGTTTGAATCCCTGGTCGGTCACTATATGTTGTCTCTGTGAGGATTTCAGTGGAATGCTCTTCATTGTGTGATGAGGGTGTAAAGGGGATTCGACTCGGTGGTCGAGTGGATGTTCAAGGAGTGGTTGGATGTAGAGGGGAGTCGAAACCGGTGTTACTTCCTATTGTGATGTAAGAAGGCGTAGAGAGTCTGGGGCTCAGTGTTGGGAAAACACCGTGGTGGTAAGAGGGTGTAGTGACTGTGGGAGTCGGTATCAACTGAACAAAAGTAAAGAGGGTCGTAGTGATTATCATTAGTTGATAAGAGGTGGGCCGTAACATCAGTGGTGACGGTTGTCGGTGTCTGCGGGGTAGCAGAACACGCCGCCTGAGAAGAACTATCATTGGTTGTTAATACGCTTCGCCTTACATCCCTCAGATGGGCCCCGTGGTGGGAAAACCAATATATCACGGTTTCGTCTCCAGTAAGAGGCGGGTAGCCGCAATGCTGTCACGAGGGTTCATTGTCTATAGCAGACATATACACCCAAAGACAGACACACAGGCATAAACAACCACACCCAAGTACACAAAGACAACCACACTCAACTACAAACAATTCATACTTCTACTACTCTCACATCAACAGCTATACACATGTATACACACACGCGTACACATCTATACACACATCACGACTGCAGACACAAAGACATCACACACATCCTATCATTACTAGTGTCATCACAACAACCACACACACACAGACATACAGACACGCACACACAAGCCGAGGCGGATGCGTACGTGAGAAAACATCACACACGCTTCGTCAGCGGCGGGGTACGATTGCGTGAGAAACCTACCACACACGCTTCGTCATCGGCGGGATACGATTGCGTGAGAAACCTACCACACACGGTTCATTAGCGGGGCGGGTACGGAGATATGTCAATAATCGTACTACCATGTGAGCAGGGTCGTCTGTGGCGTTTTGAGATGGTACCACTAAAAACGTTGGGCTTGATATGAATGGGGTGAGCATCACAATGGTAGTTACACAAAGACGCATTTTTTACACACAAGTACACACAAACAGACACACTCACCCATAAAGAAAGACACAAGTACACATACAGACATCACAATTACAGACACACTTACACAAAGACATACACGCCCATATCCTCTTCCATACATACTGTCATCACAACTATACACAAGTACTCACGTACAGACATCAACTACACAAATACACACCCAAACGCAGACACACATCCATAAACAACCACATACGTACAGACACAAAACACAAGTACACACAGACAGACACACTCAACCATAAACAAATACACACGTACAGACAACCACACAGACAGACATGTACACACGCCTACAACCACAAAGACAGACATGTACAGACAAGAAGAAAGACACATACACACTTGATACATTTGTTACTATGTATTTATTCAACTGTTGCTTGCAACCAAGTATAGAAATTACGCCATCCACCTTGATGTTGCAGTATCCAAGGATGCAGTTTATCAGTCATATACGTACCTATAGATGTAGCGAAGCTTTCTTCCATGTCCTGGACATTCACGTCTGTGTTGTAAGAATTATTAACCAGATGCTTACCCAGACGCATACCAAGTGTAAACACCATCATTATTCTCCCATAATTGATGACGTTATCGGCAAAGACTTCATCAGCGATTGAAACAAAGACCGGGAAAACGTGCTCATGCAACAACGTACAGACACCAAATATACACTAGAATCAGTAGCTGGCATATGTTTTTACCTCTTTCATATTCCCGAGTTTCCGATATATTGATGTCTAGGTGATATATCATCCCAACTACGTTGTTATATTTTTTTCACAAACCATGTATGTCATTGATTTTTTTTCCTTATGAAATATCACTAAACTAGTTTGATGAATATGTTGTGAACACACATATTTTGGTGATAATATAAAATATATTGAAACCAAGTTGATTGTTGATTGATTGTTTCATGTGGCTGGCTTTCACGTGGTTGCCCACGTCTTTTCCGAGAGACATCAACACTGACACACAAACACACAATGGAACAAAGACAAAAACACAATAAAATCAGAGAGACAAATTAAAAAAACAAACAAAAAAGTAACATTTTTCAAATGGTTTTTATTGGTATTAGTTAGTTAGTTAGTTAGTCGACAGATCATCCTCGTTGCACATCGAACCATTCAGTCTATAAGTGCTCGGATCCCCTCCTCAGCAAATCCCGCAGCGTGTAGCGGCTAACGACGCCAGTTCTGTGTTGGTTTATCAATCTTCTTTGGCTTCCTGCGTAGTGTTCTTGTTTGGCCACCCCTCTTTTAATTTGCTGCTCCTCGCAGTCTGGCCATTGTTGTAGATTCACAGTCATCACTTGGTTCTCGCAAAAGTCTCACTTCTCGTAGAGCATTCAGAATGTCAGCCTGGTCCATGGCGCGTCCGCCCTCCACAGTAGCCTCACCTGCGAGCTTGTCAGCCCGCTCATTTCCTTGTACTCCCGCATGACCTGGCACGAAGATGAAACTAATCTTTGCCAGCCGAGACCGCTTCAGAGGCAGCAACCATTCTCTTCGGATCGACCCCTCCTCTATCCTCTTGATCATGTTCATTGAGTCGCTAAGGAAACAAGCCCTAGTGAATGTCTGTGTCTCGAGCCATGTTATTGCTTTACTTACTGCCATGACTTCCATGGTCAGGCTACTTGTGGTTTCAGTGAAAGCACCAGAGTCCTCCTTCACAATTCTCCCTCCGGCCCGAGCTGTAAAGGCCCATGAGCTTCTCACATGTCGGACGACCGACCCATCTGTGTAGATGACCGCGTCACCGTCTAGCGAATTCTCGAAAATCAACGCTTGTACTTCAGCCTCAACAGCAGCCGGATTTTCTTGTCTGCATTTTCTATCTAGTTGGATGCAAACTGAAAAGGATGTGCAGAAGTCTGTTGGCACTTGCACCCACTCCTCGCCAGGTTCTAAGTCCTCAAGTGAACACACCTGTTGAAGAATGTCTTCGGCTTGACCCATCCACGACCGTCCTCTTTTTAACCTGCTGCCCTTCACCTTCCTAATTTCACTATGCAGTGGATGTTGTGTGTTTGCGTTAATTCTGAGGTAGGCGCGTGCCCTGCAAACTTGTATTCTCTCTTCAATGGTTGGAAAATCAAGAAGGTAGCGCATCGCCCTGCATGCTGTATCTCTTGTACATCCAAGAATAATGCGCATAGCTTCATTCTGTATCCTTTCCATCCTTTCTATCTGCTTATGGCTGAGAGTCAGGATTGCCATTGCATACTCCAAAACAGACATGACCAGCCCCTCGTACAGAAGACATAGATGGCGCTGCTCACAGTTTGCTGCCGCCATCACCCGCATCGCTGCCAAACCCCGCTTGGCCTTTGTTATCACCTGGTCTATGTGCACATTATAAGCAAGGCTTCGATCAAACCGTATCCCCAGGTAATTCATTGCCTGCGTTCTTTCCACCGTCTCTGAACACAGCATTACAGTTGGTGTTGGATTGTTGACAATATGATTATTCAACGAGAACCAAGTCACTGTTGCCTTTGTTGGGTTGACCATTGCCCCAGCTTCATCACACCAAGTACTTATGCGATTGAGTTCGGTTTGTAGTTCCACAGCAACCTCCTCTCTATCCTTACCCTGACGATACACTAAAACATCATCGGCATACGACAATGTCCTGCCAGGTCCAGTGATCTGCTCACTGGTGATTCTCACTGTGTAGGCGTTGAACAGTACCGGAGATAATGGTGATCCCTGTGGTAGGCCAGGATATATTGTTGTTGGTTCCGAAGTCCAACTGCCACATCTAAAAACTACTTTCCGTTGGTAGAGGGCTGCAGCGATCCAACTAAGGAGGAATGGACTTACGTTTAGTTCAAGAAGCTGAAACATTAAAAAATCCAGTGGTACTCTGTTGTATGCGTCCTCAAGATCAATCGCTGCAGCAACGGTTTCAGTGCCTGAGTGGAAACCTTCATAGACATCATGGGCAAAGACTGCTGCATTGGTCCAGGTTTCTCTTTTTGGACGGTACCCACCCAGGGTAGGTGGGAAAACACCTTGCCTCTCTAGTTGGCTTGATATTTTCCTGGCAATTACCTTCTCCAGCAGCTTGCCTATTGTATTCTGCATGGTTATAATTCGATATCCCTGAATTTTTTTGTGGTCTTTGTCAGGCTTCGGCAAGGGAATCAGATAGCTGTGTAACCATTCCTCCTTGATGCTAGCACTCCCTATACTGTTGTTGTACATGTCTGCTAGTTTCTCTAGCTCATTGTCGGTACACCTATTTATGTCGTCGTATCTTATGCCATCAGGACCTGGAGCACTGTTTTTTGATCGTCGAAGCACAGCCTTGATTTCTTTCACTGTCACTGTGTCTTCCTCCGAAGTGTTCTGGGCCTTGCATCTGTCTGAGGTGACCTCCTTGGCCAGATTTCGGCCTCCCATGTCTGTCTGGTTGCCCTGCTCAAGGTAGCGTTCAAAGAGGGCTTTGCCCTTGTCCTCGTCAGTCCTCTGCCAGGTGAGGTCAGCACCTTGGAAGTCTGAAATGCTCTTATTCTTGACTACACCACTCATGCTTTTATGTAGTCGCCAGAACAATTTCAGTGACTTGTCTGTGCTTACTCTTTGACACACCTCTGCCCATTTTTCGCTTTTAACCACCTTGACCAGTTTTTTGAAATAGCTTACTTTTGTGTGCATCTCTCTTTCTAAGTGCAAGCAGGGACTAGGATGACCAGCTCTGTTCTTCTTGGCATTTTGCCATCTCCTTACAGCACTACGCTTATCCACCCAAGCCTTCTCCACCTCGAAACTCCACCACGGTGGCTGCTCCCAGCTTTTTTTCCTGCCCTGAAACGTTCTGCGCTTGTCACGTCTTATTTTACTCACCACATCTTGCCCTGTACTGTCATACTGGAACGTCTTTACCTTTAGCTTGTGCTGCCTGGTTCTGCCTTTCTCCACCAATATGCTGCAAGGGTGGTGGTCGCTGCCATGGTGTCCTAGGGACACCCCATCTACACACTGTAGTGAGTGAAGGTGAAACTAGCGCCAGATCAATAGCACTGTCCTCATCGCCTGGACGGCTTGCTGTCCTGGTGACACAGCCACTGTTGATACAAACCAGGTCGATGGTTTCCAGTGCAGTCTCTAGCTCCTCCCCTTGTGTATTGGAGGAAGTGTTTCCCCATGATCTGCCTTTAGCGTTGAAGTCACCACAGAAAATAACATTTCTCTCGTGGCCTAATATGCCACTTAAGCACTGCCACTTCTGGGCGTCCATACTCGCATTGCGGGCGTAAACATTAACCAACACGAATGGTATACTGGAATGAACTCTCAACGCCTGTATTTGTATATCGTCACTGTCCCAACTGAACATGTCTAGCTCTGCCGCCACCATGCTGTCGCGAACGAGAATCGCCGTTCCCAGATGTCGTCTGTTGTAGAAACATTTGAAGCCGGCAATTCGGAGTAGCTGATCGCCCAGTCTCGTCTCCTGGAGTGCTACAATGTCGTTCCTGTAAACTAGGGTTTCTAAATAGAGCCCCGTTGTTTTACACTGGCACAGTTCCAATATAGAATACGGATGTTCCTGAGTCCTAGACGGTGACACTTGAGTCTAAAACGTCCCTCAAGACCATTGTATATTGGTATACAACATCAAAGTACATTTTAAAACTGGCACTGTTTACGACCCACAGGGATCAGAGAGACTTGATTATTGTAGAAAGATGTCTGTCTTTCAGAGGCCTGGCTTGACTGTCGGTACACGTAGACTGACCTTCATCGAGACGAGAAATTCAAACTCTGCTTTCGTAAGTGTAATTCCCACATTGGAAGGATACATCATCTCAGAATCATAATACTGGTGTACTGAGTGTCGTCGTTCCTCTGTCTTGAGAAACTGTCACCAGTTTCAAAACTGTTGGCTAGCTGTCTGGGCATGTTCACAGGTCTTGACATGAATAAACCACTGCGATGTAGAATCTTGATCGTTTGTATACACAAAAGGACGAGTGGTCTCTCAGTTTATAACGATGAATTTATCTAGTTTTAAAACAGGTCTGGACTTGTCTTTTTTAACCATGGAGTAACGATTTCGAAACACAGACGGTCGTTCACGTATTGTCTGTGTCCAAATTGTTGTAGGATACGTGACATGCTCGCGCCGCGGCATTCTCTCAACAGAAATACAGAGCGTACATACCAAGAGATGGTGTTATTAATGTCTTGTAAAATACGGGTGTTGTACACTGGTGTTCTGTCTGAGTTTCGTCGTATAAAGCGGATAATGTCGGTGTGTATGGTGGCAGCAAATGAATCGAAATATTCAAACGACCTAGACCATTAAAATATAGGGCGATCCAATGTGAGCCAGAGTAAGCACTGGTGTCAGTATTGACGCTCAAAGCGGCTGGTGTATTCTATCAATGTGTCTAGGCAACTGGTCCCTAGCGCGTACGTTGACTTGGAAGGCGTCGAACAATCAGAAATCAGATGTCTTAGCTGTTCTGTATCCATTATGCAATGTAATCTGTTAGCACTTTCTTGTCTTGAAACTTCTAGGACCGAATCGAGTTTCGGCGTATACGACGACTTGTAAAGGTGCATCCGTTATAACGTCAAACTTTAGTTCTAGTAACAGTCGCCATTTCAAAAACTGCTCCCCGTCTAATATACTAGGAGTCAGATCAAAAGCATATAGAGCGTACCCTTGACTAAACTTTCATAATTTATACATTCCCGACATCCTTACCGTCAGACCTAGGGCCAAATTGGTACCATGAAAGCTCGCATGTACTGACTCGTGGTATAATTCATGGTTAAGGGTTTGCCTGTGACACTACGTCCCATCTACCATCAGACTCAAATAGTTAACTGATAATGATTGAATATGAAGGGGTTCGTGTTTAGCTCGCCGTTGAAACATGAAGAAGCATTCACTAAACCGATCAAAACTCGAGTCGGTGTCTGGCTGAGGAAAAGGTTATCTTGTGTGTGGGAAAACATACCTTTCGGGATAGACAAGTTTTTTTACCACGACTCTTTTAAAAGGATACTTGGCATTGGATCTCAATAAGGCTTTTCATCAGCCGAGAGTAGATAGCTGGATTTAACTTAGCTTTCCTCACCAAGAGGCTGGCGTAAGTAATGACACTTTTGTACGCACCGTTTACATCCGTGGCAATCAAATTAAAAGACGATTTTGATGGGTTAATTTGATTTTATACCGACGCCATTCCAACATGTACCTGTCCTGATTGAAAATGTCGGAATGTAGGCGCCCCTCATATCCAGAGGCACACTATTGCTGGCTAAAGATCTTCTTCTGGCTAGACCTGTATTTGTATCACCCTTTCGTGTCTGTCATAAACAAAGGAGTATCTTGATAGTATAGTGCTGACGTCAGATGACTCTTTTTGGCCTCTTCGCCATAATTCAGAAGAGCTTCCAGTAGGCCCGGTACGGATACGAATTTTCACTCGGTGAAATAAGAGTGTCGTTCAGGGACACGTCCTACTTGAGAAAACAAACTATGCAAATAATAATTTACAGGACCGACTTCGGCTGTTTTTGGAGGTCGTGCGCCATTGGGCAGTGTACTTTGGCTCTCACGTGAAGAAAAGTATTAAACAATCAATGTAATCTTCACCGACACCTAGAGATGGAGAATTCGATGGGTGCCCCATAAGCTAACGTGACCAACGGATGAATCTCCACAAACAGTCCCTCTTCCACGGTCGTCTGGTGGGAGGCACACAAAACAGAACCAGACCAGAATGCAGACACCCCGCACGACTTGGGATGAATTTACGCGATTATGAGAAAATATCCGAATGTCCCGGTTGGTGGGATGTGTCTTATGACTCGACGGCTTTCTGACTGCTGGTTTTATTCTTTTACTGGGCTGACCTGGCGGGGCGGCTCGTTTTCGATTGCCTAACCCACTACCGATTGGGCTGATGTGTTGAGCAGCGCCTTGTAGTAAGCGTTTGACCAGCATCTCTGGCGTGTTCTTTGAAGGACTCACCAACATTATACCAGCCTAGGGCATCTTGAGACCTTGCAAACCCGTCCCCAGTCCTTCTCTCAATAGGGCTTTGCCACCAGTCTTCAACCAAGGAAGAATTGTCGACCAAGACCCACTAAAGAAGCTACCAATTCTATGACCTCGCTGACTTCGACCACCCACAAAAACAGGGAGGACCACTTCCACTTGATTGCAGAAATAGTCATCGTATAGTTTGGGGTTGCGTTGAATTGGCACGTGCCTAACCATGTTCGAAAATGTAACGCAACTGCTGAAGTTCCACCCGTAAATGGGATAGGTTTCCCCCCGCCTCATCTTTAAAAGAAATTCAGTCGTGTCAAAACGAGAATCGACTGGAGGTACGTAATGTGGCTTGTTGACATCCTAAATACGGAGGTGGTGATCTGTCTAGAACAGTAGTGTCCGCAGTATGGTACCATCACATCACCAACAACCCGTGAGGTGACAATGTCGGAATAGACGAAGACATTTTTCGTGCCCTGGTCTAAATCTACTTCACCCACACCAGACAGACTGGGTTCAGTCTCGGTGACATGTGTCGATGGAAATTGTAAAATTTCTGCCAACTTTTCACTAAGTCTAACTTCAGCCCCCTGCTCATACAATTGGAAACGAGCCTTATTCGAGATATCGTTATAAGAGAACATCATTCGGTTATGTTCTTGCAAGGCATCGTCGAGACACAACCATTGCAGTTCATTGATAAATCTCTCAGCCGCGATAAGCAATCTTTCAATTCAGCAATAAATTTTTCTGTTGATTTGTACAGACCAGGTGTCAGCGTAATCTTTATCGGTGGGTCTTGTATCTCTGGAGGTGGAAAGTACTTTATCCACACTTCATCTTTCAAAATATTAAAATACGTGTTGGGAAACTGAGTATCGACCAAACCAATTTCGTACTGGGAGGTGAGCTCAATAGTTTGCGGTAGCTTGACAAAGAAATGTCCCGCATTTTTTTGTGGGTATATTTGTAACGAGGTATTACTGGGCAGCGTCACGTAAAACCTCATTTTAGTCTACTCGAGGTCTGAATGTTTCCTGATTCGAAAATGTAAAGTTAGCACTGAAGTCCCACCATTGAATGAGAGTGTTTTACCCATATCCGTAGTTTATTTCCACCGTGTCGAAGGAGAATCGACTTAATGGTACATAATGTGGCTTATCGAAAGATGAAACACTGAAGGTGACAGTCGGTCCAATATAGGAACAGTCCCTTAGTAAAGGAACCATGACGTCTCAACTGGTCTCGCGCTACGAGGTTCGGAATAGACGTAGATATTTTTAACTTCGCTATCCATCTCTAATTCTATATTACCATATAATAAGACATTGTCTCTGATAGAGTCGAGCTTGAAAACCACATATTCTTCAATATTACGTCAGTACTAGACAACCTAGAAAATAGGTGAGGAGCTTAATTCGTACGTAAGCACAACATTTGAAAACGGACGCCCTTGCATACGGATTAAAATTCTGCATAAAGGCCCAACACATTAACCGTGTTGAGTCGCAAGCACAATTTGAAATGTTGTTTGATCAAGTCTCCAGTTATCACCTACTTCTGCTGAGTCATCGGGTGGCTGAAGGCCAAACTTGTAGATTTAGGAACACCAGTATCGCAACAACCCTCTAAGAGACATGTCCCTGACAACAACGACACCTTACTGCCTAAAAGCGTTAAAGGCCAACAAAACCCTTGTGAAATATTTGAAACCTGACAAAGGGGTTGTGCTGTACTGTGGACATATCAGACTACCAGAGAAAAGGGATGATATTTTATCAGACTATCTAAATTCAGAGTGAGCAAACAGTCAACAAGTTCGGAGGACCTGGATGCAAAAATGAGGAAAGACTCCAGTCACTTTTGAATGCAAGGACTCATCAAGTGAGGCCAGTTGTAAAAACGCTCACACCGCGTGGCTCCCCAACACTCAGATGTACGGTCTACCCAAGCTTCACAAGCCCGGCATCCCACTAAGACCGATCCTTTCTCATGGTTAACTCGGCACACACCGAATGGCGAGATGGCTAAGCTGACATTTTGGAAGCCAGTACGACATCCTCGATCCAAGAACACTCAGGGATACATTCAAATCAAACTGGTGGAATTATTGGATACTATGGACAAAATTAGACATAAAATTAGACCATAAAAAATACATTATATCCATTTAAAGATACAAAAAATATGCACAGACAAATCAGTGATCTTACAGGGAAAAAATAAGAATAAATACAGGGTGTTTGAAATCAAAACAGGAAAATAATATTAGGAATATGCTATAATGAAGAGGGGAATTCGTATATAAGATAATTTAAATTGAAGGAGAAAGGGGCAGAATTAACAGAGATAGTAACTAAGGAAGGTCCACTCTATTCTTGAAAGAAGAATCGCCGACGCTATGAAACGTATGAAGCAAGGAAAAAACAGCTGGGGGGCCAGATGAAATCACAATAGAAGAATTTAGAATATTGGGAATTTGGAGTCGATATATTACCAAAATGTTGAAATGATATTTACAGCAGTATATTTCCCAGTGATATGCTGAAATTCTGTATTTTATAGCTAAACCAAAAAGACCAGGATCAATTGATTGTGAAGATTTTCCGTTACATTAACCTTATAAACTATCATAGCTTCTACCAGAATCATAATGAGAAGAACCAAAAAGAAAATAAAAAAGGGAAATTATGAAGAACAGTAGGATTTGTGGAAGGAAAGGGCACAAACAATGCCAATTTATAATTGCGGGACACTAAATAGAAAGGTCAATAGAGAAACAAGGACATATTTTGTGTTTTCATAATTATACTAAGGCATTTTTGATAAAGTAAAACATGTGAACTGTTAAAATGTTGGAAGATATCAACACTGATGGGGAAAAAGATTTAAGAATAATAAAGAATATTTACTGGAACCAAGTAGCAGCAATTAAAATGGGAAATAAAGAGGGTAGTTACGAACAGATAAAGCTAGGAGTACGACAAGGGTGTGTCTTGTCACCAGATCTTTTCTCCCTGTATAGCGAAGTAATAATGAGAGAGATCAAAGAGATGCCAGGAATACTAGTTGGAGGTTATAATATAAATAATATACGCTATGCAGATGACACAGTATTGGTGGCGGATAATTCACAGACCTACAACAATTATTACGTTGTAGTAACAGAGAGTGCAAGGAAAGGACTCTAACTTGAATATCAAGAAAACAGTAACAATGGTAATATCAAAGAAAATGGTGACACCAAAATGTGACATAGAAATAGAAGGGAAAATCCTTAACCAAGTTGATAATTTTAGATACCTAGGGGCATTTATAACATCAGATGGAAGATGTACAACAGAGATTAGGAGCAGAATAGGGCAGGCAAAAGCCGCATTTCAGAAAATGAAGAGTATCTTATGCAATAAGTCACTGTCACTGAATGTAAGAAAGAGAGTGCTGAAATGCTATGTAGAACCAGTTTTGCTGTATGGCAGTGAATCTTGGAATGTAAATGAACAAATTAAGAAGAAATTAGAAGCAACAGAGATGTGGTTCCTGAGACGAATGTTGCGAATTCCTTGGACTGCCAGAGTAACTAACGACGACTGCCTGAAACAGGCTAATGAAACTAGAACATTATATACAACAATAAGACAGAGACAAACAGCTTTCCTCGGTCATGTGATGAGAAGAGAGGCATTGGAGAACATCGTAACAACTGGAAAGATCGAGGGGAAGAGAGGCAGAGGTAGACCAAGAGAAGTGATGCTGGATGGATTGAGACGGTGGCATGGAGGAATATCAGCAGCAGAGTTGATCCAGAAAACCAAAGACCGAGATCTATGGAGAGCCATGTACGCCTACGCCAGTCGGCACGGCACTTGATGATGATGATGGACATAAACAACAATCACATGACTATGCATGGATAGTGCCTCTTTAGTCACAACGTTCCCATTAGATGAGACCCGATATAATAACACGCATAGAGACAAACAACTAAAACTAGGCATACCATCAGCCATTCTAGAGAGGCTATTAAAATTATGTAGTTTCCTCCAACATACAATTCAACTTTCTAAACAAGTCATAAGATCGCCAAAGTGATTGATTGGCCTGTAGAGCCCACTTGTACCTATTCTGCGGACATCTTCGTGGCACACTTAGAAGAAAAGAGAATCCTCAGAAATCAATAACTTGCCTTTTTAAAACCGTCGTTACGTGGACAATATACTATTATCCACCACAGTACGCTTACAAGGCAACGTCATTCCAGCGCACAATGAACGAGACACTAAAACATCTCTTTATACTTGGACACGAACACAACGAAGTCGTTGCCGGTTTCTATGATATTCCTAAGAGACGTAGAGCAGATGTCACAATTCAAAGATCTTGGTGTCCGCAAAGAAACTTGAACTGGCCAATTACTAATTTTCAGAGCTACGCACACTGTCCAGATACAATCGGGGCTTAGTACAAGACCCTGTTTGCCGTGCTAGGAAAGATATGCACCCAGACGCAGGACACACTGACAGAGGAATTTTAAAACTGAAGATGCCTGAAAAACTGAATGTGTCTCCACAGATAATAAAGCGGCCCACTGCAACACCCAAACCGAAATCAGAAGTAACTACAGTCCCGAAACTCAAAGTATTCATCGCAGCTAATCTTCCGAGAGAATTAAGTATGCAACGTCTGACGGACCAGCTGACCACAGCTTCCGAGCGCACATTTCTGTGGCTGCAGCTCTAGTCATCAGGTACAGAAACACACCGATCCCAGTACCCCCCACCCCCCCCCCCCCCCAGCAGTAAAATACCTGTAGCTTTGTCTCAAAATCAAATTTATTTACCATTTACATGCAGATGCGAGGCCATCTACATAGGCAGAACTGAGCGCAGTTATCATTGGCAGGGGTTCGGAACATTTCCTAATTGGTTGGACAAGATATACACACAGAAGATGGTAGCCTAGCAGCCGACACACGGAAAAAGTCGGGCTTCATCGGTCGGGAGACATGTGCTCGAGAGTAGTCCACGTGGTTGAAAGAGATATTGCTTCGGGTGTTGGTAAACACACAAGTAGCGATTGTTAAAGTTTGCTGAAGCTATACTAATCAATTTCGTAAGCCGGTCCTTGTGTAAGCAGAAGACATGTTAGTCAGTTTAACAATTACCGTGGTAGACAATCGACATTACTGTGCGAACATGTGTATATTTCAGTTTGAAGGATTTATCTAATTAATTCACGTAAGTTGTGCGATTTGTGCAGTATGTAACTGACGAGATGCAGCGAATATGCCAGGCAATAAACGTGAATCTATTGTTTTTGCGTCTTCGTTATTTAAATTCTTCAATCTGTCCACTATTTTAGCCTGGGCACTTTTTCAAATATTTTCATCCCGACTTTTTCCAAGGTGTACCTAGCACGAATTTGATGTTTACTTTATCGTCTACTTGGGTTTTCTAACGCACACTTATTCATTTCCTCGATGAAAGTTTCAGGTTCGGTGAACGGACCATGTGACTTATAAGCGTTATAGGTTCTCTACTACTAACCTTTAGTGGAAAGTATATGGATCCAATTTCCCCAGGCAAACCATTTAAAATACGCATTGGGGAATTGAATCTCGCCAGGCCCAATTTCGTATTGGGTCGTTAACATCAATGGTCTGCGGCACTTGACAAAAAAGTGACCTGGGTGTTTGTTGGGAAATACTTTTGGTGCAGCATTGCTCGGTAAAATCATGTAGAAACTCATCGTTTTTCTAGTTTAGGATTAGGTAGCATATATCCCAAACAACTACTCATTAGAGCTACCCACAGCTTGCCGTCTGGTGCGTCTGCGCAGCATAGAGTCAGATTGAACAAAGACACGGCAATTAGGGTATATATAACCACCAATTGACACAGAAATACAATCTCTGGCCGCGGCACACGTTGTCCAAAAAATGACCAGATCGAAGTTCTTTCCCCATCTGTCGGTTGTGGGCGCACCACAATAGTTTCCACCTTGTCTTTACTCACACCACTAGTCTCCATAACCAGCTAGTTGCGTGTCAGCTACCCAACTATGGAATGAATTGGGATAACCAAACCACTTCACTAAATACTCTTTCCCACCACCTCTCCTGGGTCTTTCTTGTAAGATTGTTTCGATACGATACACTTGCTTGTCTCCAACTAGTTGTATTTCTTCTCTGTAGAATGAGCCCTGTAGTTCCTGTCCCGAATCGTCTTTTAGCACACAGGTCACCGGACTGGTCTGGTTTATGCGACTGACGGTAAACAATTCTTCTGTCCATGAGGGCATATACACTTTTTTAAAAGGTTGTTTGGGTTGAGCCAGTCTGACTCGATCCCCAGGTGTAAAATGCACTTTTTTCGATACGTATGTCTGCTTATACAAGTTATTCCACACCTCTTCTTGATTACTATAGTTGACTTGCACAGGGGCCATGGGAATACTTCTGTGATACGAACCATTGTAGTTCTGGATCAATTTATCTATCGCGTCGACGTAGCGCAGTATATTGGTCTTGGTGAAATAACGCCACATTTTTTCTTTCAGGGTCCGGTTGAATCTTTCCACTATCGCCGCCTTCACATCTTCATTCTCAGTGGTAAAGAAGTGCACACCTCGATCTTTCAGAAATTTTAAGAAGGTCCGATTGACGAATTCCGAACCTTTATCGCTCTGAAAATTTATCGGTTGGGTATCACCAAAGATTTTACTCACAGCGACCACCAGAGCTTTCCCTGTTTTCTTCTGGATCGGGATGGCCCAAGCATATTTACTAAACACATCGATACAAGTCACTAGATACGACATCCCATCGTTGTATCTTTGTAGTAGTCTCATATCTATCAAGTCGGCTTGAAATTGTTGATTTATACCACCGGTTATGGTCTGGCGTCTCTGGAAGCGGCGACGGATCGGTTTATGTAACGTGTAGGTATCCTGATGACGTAACCATTTATCTATTTTCTTCAGATTAGTATTTCTTTTTTAGGCGGCGGCTCCACCATAAGCTCCCGGCTTCTTAGGGTCATAGTAATACTTTCTTAATTGCGCGGCCATTTTCCCACTTGGGGGTAGGTATCCTACTCTTCTTCTTGCTTCGCCTGACTTTGTAAGGTGGTGTGGTCTCGACAATTTTTGGGGTCGACTTACTTGAGCTTTTAGGCCGGTTGAATAGGGTGTTGGTTGAAGAGTGTTGGTTGAAGAGGTGTCTCGGCTACTGGTGTCGGTACACTGGTGACTTCAGGTTTTTTGTTCCTTGATATCCACTAGTCCTAGAGGCTTGTGTCTGTACTGTTCGAGTCGATTCAAATACCACTGTAGTGTTTTCTGATACGCTCTAGCCTTGTCACGAAGTGGTAGATCTTTTGTTTCCAGGACTTGTTGCATCTGACGATCCAAGTCATGTAGACTATCGTTTAGTGTGTCGGGTGGTACATAGGGTTTTTCTAGCACCCGGGGATCGATCAAGATCATATTCTTGGCCATTACAAACCCACCACGCTTTTCAACACATTTAGTATGGGGCCTAGTAAGGCGCCTATGAAACCACCTTGTTGCAGGATCTCTTTCCTTTTCTTGAGCGATAATTTCTTATGCGTGAGTGCTCTCAGACTGTCTTTGTGCCGTTGCAGACGCTTCTTCTGAGCTGGTGTCAGGGGAAACATTACCTTTTAACACGTTGTGACAGCATTCGCAAATTGATTGGACGAGATCCGGGGAAGCTGATTTCATTACTGCCTTCACAGTGGCTGGGTTGGTATGACCCAAGAAGCGTAACATACCCTCGTTACGTTTAAGTCGGTTAGACATGTTATTTGGGGACATAGACGACTTGATGCTGATCAGGGAATACATGACTTCGTAAGCGGAGCTGATCCGGTGTTTCCTGTCGCAGGTCAAATAACAAATACCCGTATGAAGCCGATGTCGCGTCTTTAAAACTCTCTTGGACATATGACACACGTCCTGGATACATCTGTTTGGCCAGATTGGTAATCTGAGACCCGTCTCGAGGATTCTTAAACACCACTAGGTAGTTATTTGTTCTTTATTCTTACCAAATAAGTTCTGTACTATATACATAACACTGAGGTTGCGATGATGACTGTCTTTAGTAAATAACTTAGTCACTCTGTCATCTGTCTCAGACATTAGATCATCTATGACCACTAACCGACGTCTATCCCCTGTCCATTTTTCCACATCCGGTAGACCTTCATTAAATTGAACACCCTTCATAGTTTCGTAGATGGGTTGCCATTCCCCATAGCACCATATAATTTCCTCTGGAAGGGGGTCTACCATGGTTGGTAGATGGGCCAAGAACCGTTGGACAAAGACGGTTTACCACTCCCCGTTGGGCCCGCAATCAAGGCCGTAAAAGGATGTTTCCACCTAGGATCCATGAGTATTAATAACCAGCTACCTAGTCGCGTTGATGTTTTATAACGCGTCGGGTGATAGTATTAGACCATTTGACCACCAACCGCACACCAGTGAATCTCTGATAGCTATCGGTATAATAATGACACAAGCAACGGCCGACTTGAAACAAGTTCACAGCGAGCTGGTGACTATGGCGTTGACTATTATTAGTTCCTACAAGCCCACAAAGACCAATAACTCGAGGTTGTGTCGGTTAGTACGCCACATAGCCAACCAACAAGATGTGATTATTCACGAGACTAGAAGTCCGTATCAAGCCCGAACACGTTTTCCCGGTCTTTGTTTCAATCGCTGATGAAGTCTTTGCCGATAACGTCATCATTTATGGCAGAATAATGATGGTGTTTACACTTGGTATGCGTCTGGGTAAGCATCTGGTTAATAATTCTTACAACACAGACGTGAATGTCCAGGACATGGAGGAAAGCTTCGCTACATCTACAGGTACGTATATGACTGATAAACTACATCCTTGGATACTGCAACATCAAGGTGGATGGCGTAATTTCTATACTTGGTTGCAAGCAACAGTTGAATAAATACATAGTAACAAATGTATCAAGTGTGTATGTGTCTTTCTTATTGTCTGTACATATCTGTCTTTGTGGTTGTAGGCGTGTGTACATGTCTGTCTTTGTGGTTGTCTGTACGTGTGTATTTGTTTATGGGTGAGTGTGTCTGTCTGTGGGTACTTGTGTTTTGCGTCTGTACGTGTGTGGTTGTTTATGGATGTGTGTCTGCGTTTGAGTGTGTATTTGTGTAGTTGATGTCTGTACGTGAGTACTTGTGTATAGTTGTGATGACAGTATGTATGGAAGAGGATATGGGCGTGTATGGATGTCTTTGTGTAAGTGTGTCTGTAATTGTGATGTCTGTATGTGTACTTGTGTCTTTCTTTATGGGCGAGTGTGTCTGTTTGTGTGTACTTGTGTGTAAAAAATGTGTCTTTGTGTAACTACCATTATGATGCTCACCCCATTCATATTAAGCCCAAGTGTTGTTTAGTGGTACCATCTCAAAACGCCATAGACGGACCCTGCTCACATGATAGTATGATTATTGACATATCGCCGTACCCGCCCCGCTAATGACCGTGTGTTGTAGGTTTCTCACGCAATCGTATCCCGCCGATGACGAAGCGTGTGTGGTAGGTTTCTCACGCAATCGTACCCCGCCGCTGACGAAGCGTGTGTGATGTTTTCTACACGTACGCATCCGCCTCGGCTTGTGTGTGCGTGTCTGTATGTCTGTGTTGTGTGTGGTTGTTGTGATGACACTAGTAATGATAGGATGTGTGTGATGTCTTTGTGTTTGTAGGTGTGTAGTTGTGTATACATGTGTATAGCTGTTGATGTGAGAGTAGTAGAGGTATGAATTGTTTGTAGTTGAGTGTGGTTGTCTTTGTGTACTTGGGTGTGGTTGTTTATGCCTGTGTGTCTGTCTTTGGGTGTATATGTCTGCTATAGACAATGAACCCTCGTGACAGCATTGCGGCTACCCGCCTCTTACTGGAGACGAATACCATGATATATTGGTTTTCCCACCACGGGGCCCATCTGAGGGATGTAAGGCGAAGCGTATTAACAACCAATGATAGTTCTTCTCAGGCGGCGTGTTCTGCTACCCCGCAGACACCGACAACCGTCACCACTGATGTTACGGCCCACCTCTTATCAACTAATGATAATCACTACGACCCTCTTTACTTTTGTTCAGTTGATACCGACTCCTACAGTCACTACACCCTCTTACCACCACGGTGTTTTCCCACCACTGAGCCCCAGACTCTCTACGCCTTCTTATCATCACCAATAGGAAGTAACACCGGTTGAACTCCCCTCTACACCCAACCACTCCTTGAGCATCCACTCGACCACCGAGTCGAATCCCCTCTACACCCTCATCACACAATGAAGATTATTCCACTAAACACTCACAGAGACAACATATAGTGACCGACCAGGGATTTAAACCTACCACCTACCGATAGGACTACTTCGACCCCATCACGGTGTTTTTCTACCACTGAGCTCCACAAAAACCGACACGAACAGATTTCAACTCCACACAACCCCGCGTTTCCCTCTTTCTTCACACAAATAATATAGCCCGCCCCCCCCCCCCCCACAACTCTCCGACTTTTACATTCTTACCAACAATATATATTCGCAACGTACCCGCCATTTTTTCATGACCCGTCACGACTCACTTTCTCACCCTTCCCAGCCAACCAGAAGCAGCAAGATTTCCCACCACCATGACGATGACGCTAATCTTCATCTTATGTCTACCAATCTTACCAACAAAATATATACCCCCCCCCCCCCCCCCCCCCCCCCCCCACAACTCTCCGACTTTTACGTTTCCAACAATATATATTCGCAACGTACCCGCCCCCTTTTTTTCTCCATGACCCGTCACGACTCACTTTCCCACGATTTTTACCCGCCAGAATCATCTTCACGAATCAGCAACATTTCCTCAGCCTAATCTTCATCCGATGTCTGTCCTTTACGTAATCACTACTCTTGTGGTACTGTTTAACCCCTGTATTACTATGGCCAACCGTCATCTGTTACAGGCACCGATTTGAACAATAACAACACATCAAAGCTGGTTCTGTAAACAAGTGGACGTATGAAATCTACGCGCTCACCATGGCAAATCCGATGATAAACGTATACAGCTTCATAATTACCTGACCCAGTCGGGTCATTCCTTAAAACATTGTGCAACAGAAAGAGACCATAATGATGCAATTGAAAGGTTTGATTAAATAGACTTCCTTGGTGATTATGAAGAGATCTTGAAGCAACAAAAGCCTAGTGAGTTAGATAGATCTTGATGGCCCTGTTAAATTATGTTTGAAAGCTTCAATCTTTGCAGTTAGTAACCTCTTTTTAGCACGTTGGAAATTAAGTCTCAAAGAATCGTAAACAAAACAGTAAACATATTGTAGAAGATTTAGTATGAAATGTCAGGGAGTGAAAACGTGGAAAATCGGAAAATAATGAAATAGCGTCACTCTGTCTCTTCCATCTGGTTTTTCTTCCCTCCTACCCCCACAATGGATTCACGTAAACACGTGGTCGTTTCTGCAATCACGAACCATCTGATGTCTCACACGCCCGATGTGTAACATATCTGCAATCACTTCCACCTGAGTCTTTACAAAAAGCATAATGAACTTTATACGGCTGATATTGTAGGAGTCGTGTCCACAAGGTCTCCCTGGACTGAGAAAAACAGTCGCGTACTTACAGGTGTGCTCTTGTTCAGAAACGGTACTAGCCAGTGCTACACCACGAGCCATACAGAAGTTATAACTATGAAATCCCAGGCTCTAACATCAAGATAGCTTGCTTGCTTGCTTGCTTGCTTGTGTTCGCTGGCTGTGAACTCCAGCGTGAAGTCCTGTATGTCGGATGAAGGCATCCTGTTGTCCAACATCAGTGTGATGTCATACAGGACCTGAGTTTTGCGTGAGTATCCGTTGTCCCATGTCTGGCTTATTGGTGTGCAGACTGGTGGTTCCTCGCCATACAGGCTTCGGAGGAATCAACGATCCTACTGACTTTAGCCAGGACCCCGAAGGGACCTGTTGCCCAGGACGCTCGACGAGGACGCGTCAATAGGTCTTGGCCAGTATATAACCCGGCCCTGGTGCCTTGGAAACACCTCTAAAATAGAAGACATTTATGTTGATGAAATCCCAGGCTCTAACATAAGATAGCGACAAAATAGAAGACGTTTATGTTGATGAAATCCCAGGCTCTAACATAAGATAGCGACAAAATAGAAGACGTTTATGTTGATGAAATCCCAGGCTCTAACATAAGATAGCGACAAAATAGAAGACGTTTATGTTGATGAAATCCCAGGCTCTAACATAAGATAGCGACAAAATAGAAGACGTTTATGTTGATGAAATCCCAGGCTCTAACATAAGATAGCGACAAAATAGAAGACGTTTATGTTGATGAAATCCCAGGCTCTAACATCAAGGTAGCGACAAAATAGAAGTTTTTGTTGATGACATCCTAGGCTCTAAGATCAAGGCAAAGAACAGAAGATGAAAGAACAACATTGTGGCGTAAAACAAGGAATTCAGGTTCGTGAGCTGGAGCATAACAACCAGGGACGGAAGGATGTGGAAATATGTGGTGCTGGCAGCAAGGACAAGTACATACCGAATGCCATCAGCATGGTTGCCGTCAGAAGTGCAGTCCCCGCAATCACTAACCATCCCATAATTACTGGTTTCCGTCCGAAGCTGTTGAAATCAAATGTATTTGTTTCACGTGTTTAATAGTATGTAGAAAGCAGGGCGTGGTTGTGTTAGCGTTATAAAACATGTTGCGCTATCAATGCTTCCCAGGGATTCTCACACATGGACCATATTGTCTTCATTTATAGCCAGGGCCGTGAAACAGGGGTGATGTGGTAGCCACTGCCATGACACAGGGTGATGCGGTAGCCAGTTCACTGACACAGAGGTTATGTGGTAGCCAGTGCCCTGACACAGGGAGTGGTGATGTGGTAGCCAGTGCTCTGACACAGGGAGTGGTGATGTGGTAGCCAGTTCCCTGACACAGGGGTTATGTGGGAGCCAAGGCCCTGACACAGGGAGGGGTGATGTGGTAGCCAGTGCCCTGACACAGGGAGTGGTGATGTGGTAGCCAGTTCCCTGACACAGGGGTTATGTGGGAGCCAAGGCCCTGACACAGGGAGGGGTGATGTGGTAGCCAGTGCCCTGACACAGGGAGTGGTGATGTGGTAGCCAGTGCCCTGACACAGGGAGTGGTGATGTGGTAGCCAGTGCTCTGACACAGGGAGTAGTGATGTGGTAGCCAGTGCTCTGACACAGGGAGGGGTGATGTGGTAGCCAGTGCCCTGACACAGGGAGTGGTGATGTGGTAGCCAGTGCCCTGACACAGGGAGTGGTGATGTGGTAGCCAGTGCTCTGACACAGGGAGGGGTGATGTGGTAGCCAGTGCCCTGACACAGGGAGTGGTGATGTGGTAGCCAGTGCCCTGACACAGGGAGTGGTGATGTGGTAGCCAGTGCCCTGACACAGGGAGGGGTGATGTGGTAGCCAGTGCCCTGACACAGGGAGGGGTGATGTGGTAGCCAGTGCCCTGACACAGGGAGTGGTGATGTGGTAGCCAGTGCCCTGACACAGGGAGTGGTGATGTGGTAGCCAGTGCTCTGACACGGGGAGTGGTGATGTGGTAGCCAGTGCTCTGACACAGGGAGTGGTGATGTGGTAGCCAGTTCCCTGACACAGGGGTTATGTGGGAGCCAAGGCCCTGACACAGGGAGGGGTGATGTGGCAGCTATTTCTCTGACACAGGGAGGGGTGATGTGGTAGCCAGTGCTCTGACACAGGGAATGGTTATGTGGTAGCCAGTTCTCTGACACAGGGAGGGGTGATGTGGTAGCCAGTGCCCTGACACAGGGAGTGGTGATGTGGTAGCCAGTGCCCTGACACAGGGAGTGGTGATGTGGTAGCCAGTGCTCTGACACAGGGAGTGGTGATGTGGTAGCCAGTTCCCTGACACAGGGGTTATGTGGGAGCCAAGGCCCTGACACAGGGAGGGGTGATGTGGCAGCTATTTCTCTGACACAGGGAGGGGTGATGTGGTAGCCAGTGCTCTGACACAGGGAATGGTTATGTGGTAGCCAGTGCTCTGACACAGGGAGTGGTGATGTGGTAGCCAGTGCTCTGACACAGGGAATGGTTATGTGGTAGCCAGTTCCCTGACACAGGGGTTATGTGGGAGCCAAGGCCCTGACACAGGGAGGGGTGATGTGGCAGCTATTTCTCTGACACAGGGAGGGGTGATGTGGTAGCCAGTGCTCTGACACAGGGAATGGTTATGTGGTAGCCAGTGCTCTGACACAGGGAATGGTTATGTGGTAGCCAGTGCTCTGACACAGGGAATGGTTATGTGGTAGCCAGTTCTCTGACACATGGAGGGGTGATGTGGTAGCCAGTGCCCTGACACATGGAGGGGTGATGTGGTAGCCAGTGCCCTGACACAGGGAGGGGTGGTGTGGTAGCTAGTGCTCTGACGCAGGTTTGATGTGGTAGCCAGTGCTCTGACACAGCGTGATGAGGTAGCCAGTGCCCTGACACAGGGGTGATATGCTAGTGCTCTGGCTAGCACGTTTGTCTGCCGGCCTGATCGTCATGTGATCAAACCCCCATTGATATGTATTTGTAGAAATTGATGTGCGTACAGGTCGAACTAGCCCGAAGTGAGTACTAGGACATGTTCAGTGCAAGTTAAGGCGGCCGGCGTGGTATTACCCCCATCACCATCGAGTGTCAGTTGGTCTATTCAGAACATGGACCAGCACCATATACCCTGTAATTTTCAGGACATTGAGAAGGGCCCGTGACTGTTGTTTACTTGTCCCTGTTACAGCACAGTTACCCAAGCTATGAAGTCATTATTTCAAATGCATCTGTTAGTGTTCCTCCCAGTGTAGAGCTCGGCATTTCGTGTTTTTTACATGTTAACATTTTCAAATTAATGATCATCTGTTTAATTACTTAATACTTCCACACATGTCCATATTGCGCCTATTGTAATATCGTTAACGTAAACTTCGTAATTCACAAAACATAAAGTGACGAATCTAATTGTAGGCGTAATTCTTGCATCGTAAATACTATGACTATGTGGTTAGGTCAGGTGGTCGCAATTCAGCGTGATCTTCCTTTAGCCGCGAGAACAACACTACATGTCAGCATCTCTAAGGTGGTTCTGCTTCATGTTTTCCCAGTCACTGACAGCAACATTCTTCTTCTTAATTCATGCCGTGTGGCGTTTGTGATCATATCTGGCCAAAGCCATCTATCTCTCTTGCTGCCAATCATCTTATAGTCCATGCCGTGTGGCGTTGGTGATCACGTCTTCCACAGCCTTCTGTCTCTCTTGCTGCCAATCTTCTTATAGTTGATGCAGTGTGGCGTTGGTGATCATGTCTGACTACAGTCTTCTGTCTCTCGTCAATGGTAATCTTTGAATTTTCCTCAGAAACTACATTTCCACAGCCGTCAGATGTTTTTCAGCTTCTCTGCTCATGGTCTACGCTTCACATCCATACAAAAGTACAGGCACATTATCAGCGGAACCTCGAATTCGAACCGAAGGGACTCTCTCTTCCTCTCCCCCCCTCTCTCTCCCTTTCTCTCTATCTCTCTCCCTCTCTCTCTCTCTCTCTCCCTCCCTCTCTCTCCCTCCCTCTCCCCCTCTCCCCCTCTCTCTTCTCCCTCTCTCTCCCTCTCTCTCCCCCTCTCTCCCCCCTTTCGCGCTCTCTCTCTCACTCTCTCTCTCCCTCTCTCTCTCCTCTTACATCTGGCTTCTCTGTGCATACCTTCTTCACGTGCATTGCCAGTGGTTGGATCTTACACAACCCCAACAACTCTAGGACTGGGCGAGGGGCTCCTGAAGCGCGTTGTATGACTAGCAACCATACTGACTATTTCGTAGGTTACAATATACCCCATGTGGTAGGTCGCAGGCACTTTTCCTCTCTCTGTCTCTCTCTGTCTGTCTCTCTCTCTCTCGCTCTCTCTCTCTCTCGTCCAAGCCTACAAGTGATATCACAAATGTCGTGAGAAGTGAAGTTTGTCGGCGGGTTATTGACCACATCGTCAGGTTGGGCGTCAGTTCATCTATAAGATATGGATCTAGCACTATATGTTGAATATGCCTAGAGACGTATAAAATAGTCCTTTACGTTTCTCCTTGACTTGTGTCACCTGGATGGTGTAATGATGTGTTCGGGTGTTTCTTCCTGACTTATGTCACCTGGATAGTGTATAATGAGATGTACAGATGTTTCTCCCTTTTTAATGTCACCTGAATGGTGTGATAAGGTGTTTAGGTGTGTCTCCTTGACTTATGGCACCTGGATGGTGTAATGAGGTGTTCAGATGTTTCTCCCTGAATTATGTCACCTAGATGGTGTATAATGAGGTGCTCATTCTGAACATTCGGTGCTAGAGTAAATGGGGAAATTGTTTTCTGGTGCCTGGTCGTGCGATCAAGGTCCTCATATATGCTTTCTGTTACATGTTATTTTGATACAGTTGATGCTGTCTGTATGATTATTCGTTCCCTGTGTGTTTTAGTGTTTCAGACACTCTTTTATCCGGTTCGTTTGCCTGTGTGTGTGAGTGTGTGTGTGTGTGTGTGTGTGTGTGTGTGTGTGTGTTTGCATATATGCATGCATATACGAGGGGAATTCAAAAGAAACCATTACATGTTTGCTTTAGGCGAATATATTCTGAAGAAGTACCGAACAAACATATCATTTTCGATGTAGTCACCACTGCGTTCAATGCAAGTCCTCCAGCGGTGATAAAGTGTTTAGATTCCTGTAGAAAAAACAAATTCTCTTGGTGGCGTGTGTAACCACTCAAGCACCCCCTGCTGTATCACTTCACGCCGTTTTGAAACTGCCTACTCCACTCATACACTTGCTGGACTGACAGGCATGCATCACCATCCTGGACGTTCATTCCCCGATGAATTTCTATAGGATTCAACCCTTCACTGATTAAACAAAAACTGATAACAGAGCGCTGCTCCTCTTTAGTGCATCTCAAAAGTGGGACGGCCATACTTAAACTGTCTTGTGACGTCATCGTGTTCGTCTACACAGTGATGTCACGTGCTTAACACTCTTGACATCCATAAAAACAATATTGAAAGGTTACAAGACAATGGCATGGTTACTGTAATTTCTATCACACTTTTAAGGTTTTCATTTGAAGTCCCCTCGTACTAGAAGACTCATTGATTGGATACAATGGTTATGTTATTAACCTTTGTTTCACATCATCCATCTGATGTCTCGGTGTAGCACAGACATTTGAATGGCCGACAAATGGCAAAAGAAGAAGCACGAAAGACACGACGGACTAGCGCAGATTGAATGCCTTAAGGCATTCACGCGGGAAAAAATGCCTCGCTGCACATTTGCTCAGTGGACAAGAATCCCTCTTGTAGTTCTGCTGAGTTGGGAATTCTAATCTAACCCGGCATTCTAGCTGCAGTGCTTGAAAGATGTGTGTCAAAAACAAGTCCACAATGTCCGGAACACAGACTTCTGCTCTGCATGCCTTTCCAGGGTTGGTTTTCTGCTATGAGCATTTAGATCTCCGTGACCACCACTGTAGAAGCTTCCAACCATATACCTGCTCTAGGAAACAAACAGGACGTGTTACAATGTGTGCTCTCATAACTATATCCATGTATTGTACTGTTGTTTATTAAGACGTCATAAATGTCCAGACAAATCTGCAGACTTCATCCGACTAGTCCCTGAAGGCGATCCACCAAGTGTAGATCCGCATCAGTGGAAACTCCTTGGATGACAGGGGTTATATTATATATACTCTTATATTTTGGCTGTAGAACGCCTTGCAGGCACGCGCCTGTTCTGGGTCGACTAAACATGCGTAAACATGTTGACAGATTGTCGCGAAATACCGCGTTTACAACCCATAATATTTTCATGGACTTCAACTTCTTAGGTACCACTTAGAGAAAAATAACATAAGAATGAATGTATTCTCTACTAGCATGTAAAAGACCACTGAACCGTGACGCAAGTGGGCTCATAATGGCTTTGCAAGAAAATAAAACCGCCCAGGCATGACGCAAGCAACCTGGTTTATCACCAGAATTGGAAAACTGGTCTACCCCGGAGCCTAATTGCTCCTTTGACATGACACATGATAAGCAGGGCTAGGAAACTCAACAGCGATGGCTGACCACTGCGTGAAACAGACCAGAGACCAAAGGTGCGAACTCACTGATAAGACTCCTGGGGGGGGGGGGGGGGGTAAACAGTGGTAGACTGACTGGGGCCTCTTAGCCACACACAGTGTGAAAGGCAAGCTGAACAGAGACTGCCCACTGCCCCAAGTGTGAAGGCCAACCATTCAGAACGAATTTATGATGGACATGCTGGGAGATAATTTAGTCTGCACCACCAAAAATGTGTGAATTGAAATTGCTCAGACAGGAGACTACCCCAGTCAATGGTGGGAACCATAACCCCAGATCAGGAATGAAAAATCTTCAAACAGGTGAGAAGAGAGAGTAAATGTAGATTTCTTAGTAACTATCTAAGTCTTTTAGATGTAAGTACTGATTTTCAGTCTATATCTGACCTAGGTTATTTCAAGAAATATCATTGTCTAAGGTTACTTGCGTGTGCACTATTCTTTCTCAGTTCAGTGTACAAAATCATATTGCTTTAAGTGTTACTCTTCTGATCGGCAGATATTGGCTAAGTTCTAGATATACTTTTATGTGTCTTAGCAGATGCTTGTCATTTCTTTGTAAACTAGCCTAGTCGCTTTTTGTTGCAGAATATAGTCTACTGACTATATTGCTTTTAATTCTTACCACAGCAGTGGCTAATTGGTGACTAAACCGGGCAGATCAGTAGTATGGACTGTTCTGTGTGGTCACTTCAGTTAGACTTGTTGTATATCTCATTTGGTAGCTATACAATATTATTACTAATTAATAATGCATGATGCTATTATGTTGAGTATCATTATATGTCCATTTTGAAGTAATATAATGTATGTATATTGGATGTTTGATATAGTTGAATTGTCATATGCATACTTTTTGTTATACTTTGGACATGCACATCGGCAGACATTTATTTGGTCTGTTAACGTATATGGAAACTATGTTTCCCAGTTTGTTGTAGACAAGGATATTACTTCCTTTTTGCATTCATACTACATATGTAAGAATAACCTTATATGCCATTTTGAATTCGCATACATTAGGTTTAGTTGATGTTGATTTGTTATATGGTAACTCACTAAGAAGAATTTGGTGTTATGCTATTGTGTGCGCATTGGCACATTGGCTATTGATTGCGCTGGAAGCAATGGTGTAATGGTACAGACATTACCCATCATTGGTATAGGGTATATGGTGCTTAACCCTCTGTGTGTTGTGGACGAGCGTTCACAGAAATTGATCACGGCATGTAAGCCCGAGATCAAATACTATTATGATCCCATTACCGACCCTGTGAGCTGCTAAACCAACTTTGAACGGAGCGGCTGTACAACCCAGAACGTCGGTATTAGCGACATGGACATGGGACGGCAAAAATTTAATAATTACAGGCGTGTGAGGCAATTGAAAAGCCCGTTCCAGGCTAAGACCCTAGTACAGAGATATGGAGGGAGAAGGAGGATGGTGAATGCAGTAGAACTGGAAGATAAACTTGGCCAGACTGGTCAATATATGTGTGTGTGCTAGGATATATGAATTACTTAGGATTGTACTGATGTAGAACTAGATATAACACATTCTTGACTATTTCTTCCTAGCTCTCAAGAAGAGCGCCTGCGTATAGATCTCAAGAACGAGTGACAACCAGGTAGTGCCAGGACTGGCAGATGTCAGAAAACCGGCAAGCTGTTTTATATTGGAGAGTTCGCTGATCTGACCATGGCTGTTTGCTGATCGGAGCATAACGGCTGTTAGCGGACCTCTCACTGATCCAGACAGGATTCAGAGTTATGTATTTTATATTAATCATTTCACTTTCATGATTACTGTAGTGCATAACTTATACGCATTCATCATCATCATCTTGAAAAACATCAGATGTCTAATAATATGATTAGTAATTAAAGTGAGTGTAGTTTGTTTTAACTCATAGTTCAGTGTTATACTTTTAATTCCAATTGTGCATACGTGTTGTGTGTACATTGGTGGGGGATTACTTACACACTAAGGAAGGGAACAGTCAGGGGAGAAAAACCTGTACTGGGATAGTTGTCAATTACTCTTAAATTTAGACTTAAAAATCTATCTCAGCTAACCTTCTCCTTCCTACTTCTTGGTGAATATTCAGCACAGTTCATTTCAATTTTGTTACGAGCCATTTCGAGTTGTATGTTGGATATTCAGGGCTTAATCTGTAGTTCAGCCATATAGATTTTGTCCCTAGTCAATCTCTGACTATTTGGGGTTGCACGCTAGTGAATAATACTTTCATCTAGGCGGTGGCCACCCCAACTTCTGACACAGATCAATCCCAGACAGTCACCACATTGACACGATGCATGATCACGTGACACTACCGGAATGGCTTACGGCACTATAAAAGGCGATGGAGAAAAATGTCTCTCTCTCTCTCAATCTCTTTCTCTCTCCCTCTCCCTCTCTCTCCTCTCTCTCTCTCTTTCTCTCTCTCTCTCTCTCTCTCTCTCTCTCTCTCTCTCTCTCTCTCTCTCTCTCTCTCTCTCTCTCTCTCTTTCTCGCCCAGAGACAAATATGTATCAATGCCTGCAGAGTATGACGCGGCAATTAGGACTCCGAGGAATATTTAGACGACACATAGTTAGTTAGTTAGTTAGTCGACAGATCATCCTCGTTGCACATCGGACCATTCAGTCCATAAGTGCTCGGATCCCCTCCTCAGCAAATCCCGCAGCGTGTAGCGGCTAACGACGCCAGTTCTGTGTTGGTTTATCAATCTTCTTTGGCTTCCTGCGTAGTGTTCTTGTTTGGCCACCCCTCTTTTAATTTGCTGCTCTCGCAGTCTGGCCATTGTTGTAGATTCACAGTCATCACTTGGTTCTTGCAAAAGTCTCACTTCTCGTAGAGCATTCAGAATGTCAGCCTGGTCCATGGCGCGTCCGCCCTCAACAGTAGCCTCACCTGCGAGCTTGTCAGCCCGCTCATTTCCTTGTACTCCCGCATGCCCTGGCACGAAGATGAAACTAATCTTTGCCAGCCGAGACCGCTTCAGAGGCAGCAACCATTCTCTTCGGATCGACCCCTCCTCTATCCTCTTGATCATGTTCATTGAGTCGCTAAGGAAACAAGCCCTAGTGAATGTCTGTGTCTCGAGCCATGTTATTGCTTTACTTACTGCCATGACTTCCATGGTCAGGCTACTTGTGGTTTCAGTGAAAGCACCAGAGTCCTCCTTCACAATTCTCCCTCCGGCCCGAGCTGTAAAGGCCCATGAGCTTCTCACATGTCGGACGACCGACCCATCTGTGTAGATGACCGCGTCACTGTCTAGCGAATTCTCGAAAATCAACGCTTGTACTTCAGCCTCAACAGCAGCCGGATTTTCTTGTCTGCATTTTCTATCTAGTTCGGATGCAAACTGAAAAGGATGTGCAGAAGTCTGTTGGCACTTGCACCCACTCCTCGCCAGGTTCTAAGTCCTCAAGTGAACACACCTGTTGAAGAATGTCCTCGGCTTGACCCATCCACGACCGTCCTCTTTTTAACCTGCTGCCCTTCACCTTCCTAATTTCACTATGCAGTGGATGCTGTGTGTTTGCGTTAATTCTGAGGTAGGCACGTGCCCTGCAAACTTGCATTCTCTCTTCAATGGTTGGAAAATCAAGAAGGTAGCGCATCGCCCTGCATGCTGTATCTCTTGTACATCCAAGAATAATGCGCATAGCTTCATTCTGTATCCTTTCCATCCTTTCTATCTGCTTATGGCTGACAGTCAGGATTGCCATTGCATACTCCAAAACAGACATGACCAGCCCCTCGTACAGAAGACATAGATGGCGCTGCTCACAGTTTGCTGCCGCCATCACCCGCATCGCTGCCAAACCCCGCTTGGCCTTTGTTATCACCTGGTCTATGTGCACATTATAAGCAAGGCTTCGATCAAACCGTATCCCCAGGTAATTCATTGCCTGCGTTCTTTCCACCGTCTCTGAACACAGCATTACAGTTGGTGTTGGATTGTTGACAATATGATTATTCAACGAGAACCAAGTCACTGTTGCCTTTGTTGGGTTGACCATTGCCCCAGCTTCATCACACCAAGTACTTATGCGATTGAGTTCGGTTTGTAGTTCCACAGCAACCTCCTCTCTATCCTTACCCTGACGATACACTAAAACATCATCGGCATATGACAATGTCCTGCCAGGTCCAGTGATCTGCTCACTGGTGATTCTCACTGTGTAGGCGTTGAACAGTACCGGAGATAATGGTGATCCCTGTGGTAGGCCAGGATATATTGTTCTTGGTTCCGAAGTCCAACTGCCACATCTAAAAACTACTTTCCGTTGGAAGAGAGCTGCAGCGATCCAACTAAGGAGGAATGGACTTACGTTTAGTTCAAGAAGCTGAAACATTAAAAAATCCAGTGGTACTCTGTTGTATGCGTCCTCAAGATCAATCGCTGCAGCAACGGTTTCAGTGCCTGAGTGGAAACCTTCATAGACATCGGGGCAAAGACTGCTGCATTGGTCCAGGTTTCTCTTTTTGGACGGTACCCACCCAGGGTAGGTGGGAAAACACCTTGCCTCTCTAGTTGGCTTGATATTTTCCTGGCAATTACCTTCTCCAGCAACTTGCCTATTGTATTCTGCATGGTTATAATTCGATATCCCTGAATTTTCTTGTGGTCTTTGTCAGGCTTCGGCAAGGGAATCAGATAGCTGTGTAACCATTCCTCCTTGATGCTAGCACTCCCTATACTGTTGTTGTACATGTCTGCTAGTTTCTCTAGCTCATTGTCGGTGCACCTATTTATGTCGTCGTATCTTATGCCATCAGGACCTGGAGCACTGTTTTTTGATCGTCGAAGCACAGCCTTGATTTCTTGCACTGTCACTGTGTCTTCATCCGAAGTGTTCTGGGCCTTGCATCTGTCTGAGGTGACCTCCTTGGCCAGATTCCGGCCTCCCATGTCTGTCTGGTTGCTCTGCTCAAGGTAGCGTTCAAAGAGGGCTTTGCCCTTGTCCTCGTCAGTCCTCTGCCAGATGAGGTCAGCACTTTGGAAGTCAGAAATGCTCTTATTCTTGACTACACCACTCATGCTTTTATGTAGTCGCCAGAACAATTTCAGTGACTTGTCTGTGCTTACTCTTTGACACACCTCTGCCCATTTTTCGCTTTTAACCACCGTGACCAGTTTTTTGAAATAGCTTACTTTTGTGTGCATCTCTCTTTCTAAGTGCAAGCAGGGACTAGGATGACCAGCTCTGTTCTTCTTGGCATTTTGCCATCTCCTTACAGCACGACAGACGACACATAATGAGACTACAACTGGTACCATTAATGTTGGGGCTCAACGCTGGCAGTTAAATATGAGGACATTGCAAGCATGGGAACGCCGGAGTGCTGCAGTGGCAGGTACTGACTAAACGCAACTCAGAAACAAATATGCGTGTCTAATTCTGACCTCGTCTTTGGTAGAATGGTAGCGCACAAGGTCACTGTCATGTATATGGTTTCCTTGTCCCCCTATCAAACGTCTTTGGTAGAATGGTAGCGCATAAGGTCACTGTCATAATATAGTTTCCTTGTCCCCCTATCAAAAGTCTTTGGTAGAATGGTAGCGCATAAGGTCACTGTCATAATATAGTTTCCTTGTCCCCCTATCAAAAGTCTTTGGTAGAATGGTAGCGCATAAGGTCACTGTCATAATATAGTTTCCTTGTCCCCCCTATCAAACGTCTTTGGTAGAATGATAGCGCATAAGGTCACTGTCATAATATGTTTTCCTTGTTCCCCTATCAAACGTCTTTGGTAGAATGGTAGCGCATAAGGTCACTGTCATGAATATGGTTTCCTTGTCCCCCTATCAAACGTCTTTGGTAGAATGGTAGCGCATAAGGTCACTGTCATGAATATGGTTTCCTTGTCCCCCTATCAAACGTCTTTGGTAGAATGGTAGCGCATAAGGTCACTGTCATAATATGTTTTCCTTGTTCCCCCTATCAAACGTCTTTGGTAGAATGGTAGCGCATAAGGTCACTGTCATGAATATGGTTTCCTTGTCCCCCTATAAGACGCCTCACATGTTCTTATTGAGGACAATATATGTGTGTGTGCTTACTTGTATGAAAATTAAGTCACACGCATAACACACAGAGAGACAGAGGGAGAGAGAGAGAGAGAGAGAGAGAGAGAGAGAGAGAGAGAGAGAGAGAGAGAGAGAGAGAGAGAGAAAGAGAAAGAGAGAGAGAGACACTAAGGTAGAAGAGGACATGCTAACAATCTGTGAGTTAAATCTTACGTTGACTATTCCATTTATCTGACACAAACTTACCAAATGACGCACAGGATGAAACATGACGCAAACAATGTCATGTGACGTAGGATGTCCAGCAGACTATATCGCCCGACTGTAATATTTTCAGCACGAAGTACCGCTGTTTCCTGTTTGTGAACACCGAAGAAAACATCGTGATGTCCGTTATCTTTCTTCCCCATTCCCCCCCCCCCACCCCACAGGAGTAATGATGCCCAAATATACCCACCAATCGACTAGCGACGTATCTATACAACTTGGCCCTAGGAAAATACACCCAATACTTACTTGTCTGGTTTTGAAAGTTGAGTTGACTTGAGCTAAGAACCGACATCACTGCATTCAGGACATTCCACTACGTACTCTGTTCCCTCGTTCAACAGCCAGCGGAGGGTCATGCTACTAATCATTCCAATCACTATGTGATTGAAAGTTCTCCTGCTCGTCCCTCTTAGTTTTGAGATTCTACCTGAACCCTTGTAGATTCCCCGCAATATCATTCTTTCCACATACGAGTTCTCAGTCTGTACCCCGCCGTCTCCACCTGGTCCCACGGGCACTCGACCACATTTCCCATGTCCATAGGTATTCTACCACCAAGAGGTGCATTCCCTGTCAGGGTAGCAGCCTGTTCATTCCCCCTGCACTCCTGCATGGCCTGGGTAAAACATCCATACAATTCTCACAATCTGTGACTTCTGAAGCGAGGACAGCCATTTCACACTAAATTACTCTTCTAGATATTTCACTATGGTTATTGTTGTTTGTCAATGTACAGATACCTGCCCGTATCACTGTTGTTTAACGTCGCTGCTTTCTGGTAGAAATGTGTTGTTTATAATGTTTGTGCTGGCCTGACGAAGATTTGTTGTAGCTTCCTTTAACGGTTTTATTCTTTTTTTTTTTCTTTGGCGGAAGGGGGTTGGGTGATAGACTTGTCCGGTTATGTAAACGTGCTGCTACTTTGATGTCTACTCACCACACGTCTTTGCTAGATACTATAATTGATTCAGGTATAATAATGACCACATAATCCGTGAAATGTATTGGCATCACATACCCAATACCATCAAAACGACGAAAATGGGCCCTTCACTTACCTTTCACGTATATTATGTAGTTAGTGTCTCTTCGCACAATATTAGAATACCACTGTTATTTCATTTTATGTTGTAATGCTTTGACCATCTTATTAGAATGCAACACCTTCAACTACCAGCACTGGCGCTACAACAAAGGAGATCTGATACGGGAGCAAGAAGACGCTCGAAAAGAAAATGTATCGAAGACATAAAAAGCATTGTACAATCGCACAGTAAAATACTATCTAGTCCCACCCATCGGGTGCTGGGACGTAACTATTCCTTCCCACGCCGCTTGGCAGGGAAGAAAAACGGAAGGTGGTGAGAATGTGTCATAATTAACAGATGAGTATAAAGATTTAAGAGACCGGTTACCCAATCGTCCGACCACCTACTGCTCATAGCATTGCTACTATTATTCCCCAATACATAATTTCTACAGTTACAGCTGTCTGTTCCACTTTTGACATGGGACATATGTATATTCTCGTGAGTAACCTAACCTGCTCGAGAATCGGCAGCGGTTCTCGCCACTTTGGTAACTTACGGGGTATGTGAGCCGGTCGCTCAGAAAGCAATGGCAAACTACTGAGCGTAATCTTGCCTAGTACATCAACTGCAGCTGAAAAATGCAGATGTTGGCTGCAACATCCTGTAAGGGATATGCAAAAAAAAAAAAAAAAAAAACCAGGAACTTGTCTGTGGTATTCACTAGCACAGGAACGGGGCATTATGAGTTGACATTTTTCCGTGAAGATGGAACCACGTGTCAGGTTCTTGAATTTAACAATGAATAAGGCTCGTATGACCTAACACATGTGAGACAAACACAGTCACGGAATGATTTGACGTGACACACTGCAACACGAAGTTAAACACTTTATTTACCCTTCTCACGCAACACAATCAGATCAGGCGTCTCGCCATTACAATATCAATATCACAATACAATTAGTCAATGAATCAATACACTGGATACACTCACAGACCTATACCACAACCGCACAGTCTCCCATCCTCTCACAAGAGTTACAATCAATCGGCATTCAAACACATCATGCATACGCGCTTCTCTCATCCACGTCCGTACAGTCCGACCTCCTAAAGCCTGTCAGCCGTTCCCGCTCTGAGCACTTGCCATGTGGGGTTGAGACCCTGTGGAAACTTCGTGTGTCACGCCTGTACTGGCTTGACCGCTGTCTGCTTAGTCCCGCTCACAGGCGAACCTGTGGACAGGTAAATGGTATTCGCCTGGCGCCGGTTACGACGCCGCGGCACAACTACAGGGGAGATTATGACACACGACAACGTCTAATTTCTGCAATTTTTTTTGTTAATGATGTCTATTATAAGAAGTTGCAGTCAACCCCAGGTCTTATTGGATGCTTGTGATTTACAAGGCAACATTACGTTCAGTAAATGTGAAAAACCTTTATAATGATAACAAAGAGGAAGAGTATGATATTAGATTTAATAATGAAGGACCGCCAATTTAGAAAATGGAGGTTCGAAATGTTCTTAAGCATATGAAAGCTGGCAAGGCCCAGGTGCAGATAACATCACAACAGAAATGCTTAAAGCTTTAGAAGAATTTGGACTAGAACAAGTCACCAGACTACTGAACACATTATATGATACTGGAGATATACCTTCTGAATTATGTAACTCTGTATTTATTGCAATCCCAAAGAAATAAGAAACCTTGGAATGTGATCAACATAGAACAATTAGTATAATGAGTCACATCACAAAGATTTTACTACGAATTATCATGCATAGATTGAGGAAGAAAATACAACCTGAAATAGGGGAAGAACAATGTGGGTTTGTAGAAGGAAAGGGTACAGTAAATGCTGTGTATATGCTGCGAACAGTTATTGAACGTTCTATAGAAGTAAACAAGGATATACATCTGTGCTTTATTGACTATACAAAGGCTTTTGATAGAGTTAGACTTGTCAACATGGTGGATATACTTGGAGTCATGGCGAGTCATGACCGCCCACGCTTTCCTGCAAGGCACGTGATTGACTGAATTTGTCTTTGCTTCTGTCGACGCGAAGGATATTCATCGCAATGCAAATCGCCGGCTGATCAAAATGGTAAGAACTTGTGAAACCGCGTTACATTATACCCTAAATGTGTCGCTTAGGCTTTAAATATTCAACGAAGAACAACATTTATACGTACTGTAAACGTGTATATGACAACATACATTTTAAAACTAAAATGCATAGTTACAGATGTCGATTACTTACTTGTTCTTTGGCTTCGTGTGGTTGTATTACTTGACGTTTAAACACGGCTTTAACCTTCTCGAAATCTTTGTGGTTTGTCTGACACGCCTTTTTGATGATCGCCAGAGTCTGGGTGTACTTTTTGTTTGCGCTTAACCAGCGAGGTGATTCGTACAGGAAGCTCAAAGTTAGAAATATTCACTTGTAATGTCCTTCGTTTACAAATAATGAATGAATCAAAAAAGAAAACAAAACGAGAAGTAGATTGTTAGCTTTACTAAAACACAATTACAAGAAACAAAATGGACGTTGCAGCTAAAGCCTTTGTCAACACAGAACAAACAAGCAAACATAAACCGACACACAACTACATGAAAAAACTACATGAAAATATTAAAGTTGCTTATCTGTATCCTTGTTTGGCTGAAAAGTCCTTGTCTATCAAGCCTTTGTCCTTAGCACTCTTCTCTATGGCAGTGAAACCTGGACAACTTACTCACACCAAGAGAACAATTTAAACAGCTTTCATATGCGGTGTCTGCGAAGAATTCTTGGTATTAAGTGGCAAGACAAAATCACAAATACTGAAGTATTGGAAAGATCAGGTTGTGTGACAGTTTATTCCATGCTCAGTCTTCGTAGATTTAGATGGATAGGACATCTTAGGAGGATGGATGATGGTAGAATACCAAAGGATATCTTTTTTGGTGAATTACAGATGGGTAAGAGATCTCAGGGTCGGCCTCTACTACGATACAAAGATGTGTGTAAGCGGGACATGATTGATACAGGCATTGATAATGCACATTGGGAGCAAGTCGCCGCTGAACGTGTTGCATGGAGGGCAAATATCAGAAATGGAATAAAGTCAAAGGAGAAAATTATTGCAGAAAAGTCACACACCAAGCGTTTGAGACGTAAGATGGTGCATGATGGTGGGAATGACCACGTGTTCAGATGCACCCACTGTGAACGGACATTTACAGCGCAAATTGGCTTTATCAGTCACATGCGCTACCGCCATAGGTAAACGTTATTATGCCTTTTTAAAGCACAAACTATCGTCTGTCAAGACGGCAAGGTGCCAATGGTTTGGCTGAATACGTCTTGGGCGACCGACGCGTTTGACGACTATTAGTTGCTGGATGATCTTTCACCTTAGTTTACAAGTAGTCACTTGTAATGTTCTTAGTTGCATGTAGTCAGTTGTAAAGTTCTTAGTTTACATGTAGTCAGTTGCAATGGTCTTAGTTTACATGTAGTCAGTTGTAATGTCCTTAGTATACAAGTAGTCAGTTGTAATGTCATTAGTATACAAGTAGTCAGTTGTAATGTCCTTAGTATACAAGTAGTCAGTTGTAATGTACTTAGTATACAAGTAGTCAGTTGTAATGTACTTAGTATACAAGTAGTCAGTTGTAATGTCCTTAGTATACAAGTAGTCAGTTGTAATGTCCTTAGTATACAAGTAGTCAGTTGTAATGTCCTTAGTATACAAGTAGTCAGTTGTAATGTCCTTAGTATACAAGTAGTCAGTTGTAATGTCCTTAGTATACAAGTAGTCAGTTGTAATGTTCTTAGCTTTCATGTAGTCAATTGTAATGTTCTTAGTTTGCATGTAGTCAGTTGTAATGTCCTTAGTATACAAGTAGTCAGTTGTAATGTCCTTAGTATACAAGTAGTCAGTTGTAATGTTCTTAGCTTACATGTAGTCAACTGTAATGTTCTTAGTTTGCATGTAGTCAGTTGTAATGTCCTTAGTATACAAGTAGTCAGTTGTAATGTCCTTAGTATACAAGTAGTCAGTTGTAATGTCCTTAGTATACAAGTAGTCAGTTGTAATGTCCTTAGTATACAAGTAGTCAGTTGTAATGTCCTTAGTATTCAAGTAGTCAGTTGTAATGTCCTTAGTATACAAGTAGTCAGTTGTAATGTTCTTAGTATACAATAGTCAGTTGTAATGTTCTTAGCTTACAATAGTGAGTTGTAATGTCCTTAATATACAAGTAGATAGTTGTAATGTTCTTAGATTACTTGTAGTTTGTTTTATTGTTCTTAGTTTGCAATAGTTAGCTGTAAAGTCCTTAGTATACAAGTAGTCAGTTTTAATGTTCTTAGTTTAAAAGTAGTCAGTTGTTATGTTCTTAGTTTACAATTAGTCAGTTGTAATGTCCTTATTATGCAAGGAGTCAGTTGTAATGTCCTTATTATGCAAGTAGTCAGTTGTAATGTCCTTATTATACAAGTAGTCAGTTGTAATGTCCTTATTATACAAGTAGTCAGTTGTAATGGTCTTAGTTTAAAAGTAGTCAGTTGTAATGTTCTTAGTTTACAAGTAGTCAGTTGTAATGTCCTTATTACACAAGTAGTCAGCTGTAATGTCCTTATTACACAAGTAGTCAGTTGTAATGTCCTCAATTATCAGTTTCCAAATAGTACTTGTTCATGTCGTTAGTGAGCATGAAACTGCTGTTCAATCTGGGAAATGGGATATAGGCGATGACGACCCAGAAATGGTTACATGAGACATTTCTAGACAGGAACATAATGTATGGATTTCCTAACTAAATGGGGTTTAAAGACAAGAGGCTCGAATTCATTGCACCTGGGTGTATCCCATATAATTCGGCCTCTTTCCACAGAACGGCCTGCCGAAAGCGGCGCACAGATCACCAACTCCGTAGCTCAAACAACTTCCCCGCGAGGCGAGTCTGAGAAAATTGAAGTTGTGAAGCGAATGGCGAGAACTGGAAGAGAACTCATGACCTTCGGACTGGCCACGAAGACCCCTGACTATGGTTGTGACACAAACTCTTTTGTACCAAACGAAGATTGATCGTTGTCTAGTTCATTCTGCTCCTTCTATATTACTGCAGAGTGGAAGCTGAACTATCCACCTGTCTCACACCACCAGTCACCACTACAGCACACATCAATCAGTCAGTGAACAAGATTGAGTTTGCGCACATACTATCCATTTAATGATGAATTAACACGGAACCACACAACACGTAAATCCAGGAACAATAATTCTCTCAGAATATATCTTCATCACAACTTATAACTCAAATAACACTTCCTTCTCAAGGCCTACTTAATCTCATCCACTACGACAGTTTTACTAGCCACTCTTCCCGGCCCGAATTCACTCGATCCATCACACACTGGATCTAAGCCTCCGCTAACTATCCGACCCTCTCTAGGGCTAGGCTTCAATTCACTATGTATGCTGATACCGGGCTCAGTTTTTAATCCTTAGCCTCAGACATCCTATCACGGAAAACCACAGCTCGGAGCTTTCTCCCCAACTCCGCTATCCTTCCATTTCTCAGACCGCCGACCACACTGTCCGGTCTCAAAAACTCAACTGTCCCTGTCAATGTTTTTCCCTGTCCTTTTAACCCTTCTTTGCAGCCCTCCCTAGGCTACACACACACTACCCCACAGTTCAAACTGTCTGCCCCACAATTACACTAGCCAGCTGACTTCTCCTCAACTGCCCCTTCCATCACTGTCCTCTCATTTGCCCCCTCCGGGGACGTACTACCCGGCCCCATTTTACCTCGTGAACTTGTTTATATTGTACGGACACTCACCTTACTGATAGTGAACCCAGGCATGTGTCAGCTGTAAAAAAGATAGTTGCATATCCATTACAGTACTCGCAGCCAAACACAGCATTTTTGGCTCTTTGTCATTTCTTGGTAAGTTTACATTCAGTAGCTTGCCATTGCTTTCTGAATGACCGGAACTAACATTTTATAATACCAACGCAAGGCGGTCTGTTGCCAAATCGCATGCAGCTGTGTTTCGAACGTGGTATGCGGGATTACGAACTGCGCCTGCAACCCCTAGACCATGGTACCGGTGTGGTTGGAAAGGTTACATATAAATAACTCACGGAATGCTACCCGGTATAAAACAACGTGTCAGTTGGCAGGTGAGTCACGTAATTTCCATGTAAACTAAGCTGGTAAGTAAAGTAGCTGGCTACAATACCTGCGAATGCCCCGAATATATACATGAAATGTGAACAACGAATATGAAGGCACACTTGAAGATATCAGAATGTGATTATATTCAAGAGATGTAATGTAATAAGTTTGATGATGACAATGATGATGACAATTAGGATGGCGATGATGAAGACAGTAATGACGAAGACGACTATAATGATAATAATGACGATAATGATGACAATGATGAACGAACGAACGAAAATCTTTATTTTCAAAGGGTTAAGAATTGGGTACGCAGGCCCATCTGACATTCTGCCCTTCTTCTCTATTTCCTCATACATTCTTTCATTCAACATCTCTTATGAAGCAATTCTTTAACAACAAAAGAACAATAAGCATTAAAACGCATGAAAAATAATCAATAACACATGACTCGTTGAGGCAATGTTTAACATGGGCATCATAAGTACCCAAGGTGGGTGTAACGTGCCACACATATGGGAATTTTTTTTTTCTTTCTGGCTAGTTGTAGTTCGAGATAATTTACCATTATTATTGTCTTTGTTGCTGTTTTTTTAAAGGGGCATGTAGTCTGTCCTGAGATAGTGTACAGACAGGTTGCGACTGTACGTATAATGGTTGGTTTTGTCTTTGATTTCTTGTGGAAGATTATTCCACACCTGAGTGGCAGAGTATGCTAAGCTTGTTTTATATAAGTCTATCCTAGGTTTATAGACATGAAGTACATTTAATCGTTCGCTATGTCTTGCGTTATATTTAAACAATGGCCAAAGGTAGCTTGGGGCATTTTGAAAAATTTTGTGAGTTAGTTTAGCCTTATTAAAAAGTAGGCATTTGTGGAGTGGCAGTAACTGAAGACGTTCATGTAGGTTAGAATTGTCTGTAAACTTATCACCATTGATTAGACGCACTGCCCTTTTCTGGAGAGAATAAAGGCGTTTTGTTATTGATTTGGAGCATCCATCCCAGATTGTGGAACAATAATCAATATGTGATTGTATGTGGGAAGTAAAGAATATCTTTCTTGTGTTTTCGTCGAGGAAGTTTTTAATTTTGGCAAGTTGGTATCTTTTTTGGCTATTTGTTTAACTAGTGCATGAACATGGGAATTAAAGGACAGATTTTGATCTATGATAAGACCCAGTGCCTTGTGCTCGGTTACACTTTCTATAGGCGTGCTACCAATGTGCAGCTGAAGTGTTCTCTGCGAGTTTAGAGTGTGAAGTCTTTGCCTGGTTCCTATTAACATAGATTTCGTTTTAGAAATGTTAATTTGCATGCGGTTTGCGTGACTCCAGTTAACTACACGATTTATTTCCTGTTGCAAGGATAATTCTAGCACATTACGATCAATAGCGTTTGTATATACTGTGCAGTCGTCTGCAAATAGATCGCAGGACGATGACAGATATAAGGGAAGAGCATTTATATAAATGGCAAATAACTGAGGGCCAAGTATAGACCCCTGAGGTACTCCAGTATTAATGGAGATGGCTTGAGATAGAGATTTCTTGTGTGATACTACTTGTTTTCTGTCTAATAAGAATGAGTTTATTAATGTCACTATATTAAAGCTTACTATCATTGTTTCTAGTTGTCTAATTAGGATAGTATGATCTATCATATCGAATGATATTTTAAAGTCTATAAACATCGTTCCACATAGAGTATTGTTGTTAATATGTTGATGCCTGTTTTCTATCATGTTTGTTAGGGCCGTATGGCAGGAATATTGTGGCCGAAATCCTGACTGACCGTCAGCTATTAGTTTGTCGAGAACTAAGTGCTCTAGTGTTGTTTTGTGGATGTGCTTTTCTAGCGGTTTGGATAAAGAGGATATATAGAAATTGGCCTATAATTACTCATGATGCAATCGTCTAATGAACCAGCTTTTAAATGAGGATACACTTTAGCGATTTTAAAGGCTGATGGGAAGTGACCTTTTGTGAGACATTGATTGTATATAAAAGTTAGTGACTCGCCGATCGCCGGTGCAGCATAGCGAAGGGTCCGATTACCGATTCCATCTAGTCCTGATGAGTTATTGTTTTTTAGGTTACTGAGATGAGTAAATACTTCAGTGGTAGTCATTAGCAGTATGTTTGTGGAAATGTCTCCATAGCATTTGCTCTCACAGAATGATGATAATAAAGATATGTCATCAGGCACATCTGGTATTGCAGCCTTCAGTTGGTTTATGTCAGACTGAAAGAAACTACTGAATTGATCACATGTAACCTGATTTGATGGTAACGATTGTGACGATTTATGTTTGTTTGTCAAGGTATTAATTGCTTTTCATATATCTTTAGTGTTGGTTCTAGCTATTATTAAGTTCTTAAAATAGTTTTTCCTTTCCTTTCGAATAACATATTGAACTTTGTTTCTCAGACTACGGTACATAGTTAGTATCACAGGTTGAACATGGCCTGGCTGTGTATCGTTAGTGGCTGACATCAATATAGATGACAAACTCCGCGTTGTAATGTATCAAAGGTTTATTGAGTCATCAAATACATTTTCTTGCTGCCGATGTAAATACAGACATCTTTGTTGTTCTTCCAATGGCCGTATCCTAATTGACGCGTGAGCAACCCCTGTATACCTAAACCCATTCGTGCTCACGCGTTCACTAACTTTATTTCCCCATTAGTTAATGAATGCGCAGCATTCATTAACCCTTTAACTACTAACCTAAATCCCTTACTGTTATATACCTCCCCTTCTTCAAAAAGACTTTTTCTCTGGAAAAGTCTCAACTCCAACCCTTAAACACTTAACTCAATACTGAAATATTTCTTCTTCTATACCGATTATACCCAACAATCCCTCAACATATATTTCATAATTCAAATCTCATCCTCCTATCTCATCATAGCCAAAGGCTAACCAGAGACATACTTTATACAATGTCAGTAATACAAAACCCTACTATAAACTCTCTACAAAACTCTCTACAAAATTCTCTACAAAATTCTCTACAAAATTCTCTACAAAACTCTCTATAAGCGTACCACTTTTAAAGTGTCCATCTAAATTATGATTGACAAAAATTGAAGATATTTTCCTTATCTTTTTCTCACTTAATCACATTCTCCCTATTCCAGGATAGACAGAAAAAAAAAGTTTAGTTTAGATTGGTTTGGTGCGCACCGAAGAAAATTAGAAAGTAAGAAAATAGTAAGAAGTAATCACATTTCTCTTCCCATGCATTCTCAAAACTTTATAAAATAAAGTTTTCAAAATTTATCTTCATTGCCGTCAATAATAATTTTTTTTATCAAAAAGTTATGTTAATCCAAAACTACAACCTTTTGATTATTCACCTCGTCAAGTTCAACCATTCCTTCAAAATTAATATACTGTTAAGCACAGTCTTCTTCTTCCAGAGTCCACTTATTTAAATGCCAAAATTCAACCTGGCATTCCCCCCATATACTCCCATTAAACGCTGTTCAACCCAGCTCCTATTTCAACCCCCATCTACCCAGTATCGCCCGTCATTCCCCTCATCCATGGCTTTAAATCCATGTATTTACATTACGAACCGTCTAATGTAGTCCCTAATTCAATCCCCCAAACCATTTTTAACGGTTTAACTCTTTCCAACCCCCATGTAATTATCAATTGTTGCTGACAACCCCAGCCACTTTTAAATATACTCCTCCAATAGAGCAAACAATATCAACCCCCTCATTCTTTGACATCATTTTTATCCCCACACATTATTCAAAATAAACATATGTGATGAAATGAAAAATCATATATATACATACACCATAGTATATCATGACTACTAATCAATTATTTTCCGTCTAAGAAACACTCAACACTTCAACTTAAAAACCAAAATGATAATAAAGCATATATCAATCACTCCTAACTTAATACAATATTATGTCTACTCATCAGGACAACTCTCAACAACTCTTGATTAAGTTATTTGCTAACCTTCTTCATTTGAAATTCACAATTACCGTGTCCAACTTCTTCTTCTATCTGCAATCTGCAGAATATTCTACCAAGCTATTCATCACGTCTCCATGTTCTTAATAACTCCAAATTTTTTTCTATAAGTGCAATCTCTACATCAATGTCGTCATCTTCCCGAGGAGAAATATCTTCTTTCATAGCACCATCCTCATCAGTTTCTGTCTCTTCATCCATCTCTTGTTCCGCGTCTGTATACCCATTACTAGCAACTGCTAATCTTTTCCTTTCTAAATCCAATCTAATCTTTCTACCTTGATGTCTTAATGATCTTTCAAATAGTGGCATATCTTCATCACTTGAGGAATTTTCTCTAAATTTTCTTTCCCTCTTAATTTCACTTTCTTTCTGTCTATCTAACTTTCTTTTTACTGCCTGTCTAGTATTCATAAATGGAGCATCTATTTTTTCTTTGATCGATTCTTCACTATTATAACCGTCATACGTGTTGTTTTCCTCTGTCACGATCGTTTTTGGTATTGTTTCTTCTTGTTCACCAGTAGTAGATGCTGTTATTATTTGTTTTTGTACCAATTCTCTCCCATTATCTATAGGTATCGGATATTCCGTTCGTCTGACGATCTGTCCATCTGAAAATAATTCTTCTGAATAATAATTGTTATTATTATCCTCAGCATCTTTTTCCTCATTATCCCGTCTTAAATGTTCTACATGTGAACGTGCAACATGCCCTGTAATTTAATTTTTTTAGTATATGATACTGGACCCTTTTTTTCTAAAATATAATATCCCGGGACCCAATGAGCATCAAACTTAGAGTTTCTCCTATGTTTTTTGTAATAAACTCTATCACCTATGTTGAACTCCTGTAAGTGTGCATTTGTATCTGTGTATTTCTTCGGTCTTTCTCGAGCCTTAATTATATTATTTCTTAAACGTATATGTGCTTTGTGCATTTCTTGCAACATCATTTTCTGAAACTCCTCCCCCATATATTTTCTTATAGGCGTTCATAAATTGTCAATCGGTAATATTGGTTCTCTTCCATGTAGTAAATAAAATGGTGAGAAACCTGTTCCTTCATTTTGGTGTGTACGGATCGCCCCCAGTGCTATTCCCAAATAAAGATCCCAATCCATATCGTGTTCTTCTACATTTTTCGCCAGTATATTGTACAATGTTCTATGTTGTCTCTCATTTTTGGCATTCGAAGATGGTCTGTAATACGAAGTTTTTATGTGCTTTATATTCAAATCTTTTAACAATTTTTCAAACTTTCTATTGACAAATTCTTTCCCATTGTCTGTAAGTATTGTCTGTGGACACCCAAACCTTGGTATAAATTCTTGTAAAAACATATTTATAACAGAATCAGAACTCTTGTCTGGAATTGGATAAACTTCTGGCCAGAGACTATATGAATCTATGATATGTAGTAGATATACATTTCCCGATAATGTTTTTGGATGAGGACCTGAAATATCCAACTCACTTTCTGCATTGGAAATTGAGGAATATCTGTATCTTGTAAGGGACATTTAATTATCTTCATGTTTCTTAACCTACACTTTTCACATGCATCAACATATTCATATACGCTTTTAAATAAATTCGGCCAGTAATATTTACTGCTAATAGCCTTAACTAACTTATCTCGTCCAAAATGACCATTATTATCATGATATGCCTTTAAAACTTCCCGTTCTAAATGTTTCGGAATATATTTTCTTACTCCCTCACCTTTTTCACCGACATAATATAATTGATTGTCTTCTTGCAGCTTTAAGAATTTGCTTTTAAAACTGTTTTCCCCTGTTTCTTTCAATTTTTGTTTAATCTGTATTATTTTTGGATCTAATTCCTGTTCATTTTTCATATTAAAATGCATCAACTGTGTATCTTCCTCTATTGATTCAGAATCTTGTTCTGTCTGTGAGCTTTCACAATTTATTTTAGCAGAATCTAAAATATTTACTTGCCAATTCCTGGCGTCAATTTCTGGTTCTCCCTCATCTTGAGTAGTGGTTTCAGATATTGTTGTATGTGGAATTCTAGACAATAAATCAGCGCATGTATTATGTTTTCCTGAAATATACTCTACTTTAGCATTGTATCCCTGTAAATTTAGTGCCCATGTTTGTATTTTCCTATTTTGTATTGGTGCTTCTAATATAGACTTTAATGGCATGTGATCAGTTTTAATAATGAAATTGGCGTTATGTAGATAATAATTTAGTTTTGGAGAGCTATAGTGTATAGCGTAGGCCTCCTTCTCAATAGTCGCCCATTTTCGCTGAGATTTGCTAAGTCTATGTGACAAGAAATAGATTGGTATTTCATTCTTAACTCCTGGTATTCCTGAGTCTTCTCCTTCATACGGTTGTGTTAAACATGCTCCTATGGCATTATCTGAAGCATCTGTATACAAAACCAATTGTTTATTTAAATCTGGATGTGCCAATAGTGGAACTGTTGTTAAGCTATTTTTTTTTAAAAATTGAACGCCTTCTGACAATCTTCAGTCCACTTAAACCTTGCATATTTACAGGTCAATTTTATAATAGGTTCTGCTATCTGTGCAAAATTTGGAACGAATCGTCTATAATACCCGGTCATACCTATAAAAGCTCGAACTTCTCTCACGTTGGTCGGAGAAGGTAAATCTCTAATAACTTTAATTTTATTTTGATCAGGCTTAATTCCCTCTCTATAATAATGTACCCTAAATATTTGGTTTCTGTTTTTAAGAATTCACACTTACTCAATTTCAACTTAACATCGTGTATTCTTAGCCTATCAAATACCAATTTTACATGTTTTAGATGATCTTGTACTTCTCCTGATGTATATATTAAAATATCATCTATATATGCCAACGCAAACTTTTGAAACCCACGTAATACTTCATTTATTAATAACATGTAGTGAGATGGAGCTGTGCGAACTCCGAATGGCATTCGTAAAAATTCGTAAGAACCCATATGAGTACAGAAAGCACTTTTCTTTTGAGCATCCTCCGACATCGGGATACACCAGAATCCTGATCTTGCGTCTAGTGTAGTGAAGAATGTAGAGCCATTAAGTAAGCCCAAAATATCATCAATCACCGGCAATGGTACGCTACATTCTTAGTGATTTTGTTCAACGCCCGATAATCACACAGAATCGATGTGAACCATCGACCTTGGTCACAATGACGATCGGAGATGACCACTCAGACTTCGATCTTGTTATTATTCCCGCTTTTAACATATCTTCAATTGCCTTCTCTACAATCTCTCTGTTTCTTAAAGGAGTTCTATATGGTTTTAAAACTAATTGGTGGATGATTTCCAGTGTCTATTTCCATTGTAACTGTACTAGTTTTTCCCAATTCTAAGTCATTAATTGCAAAAACGTCTTGGTTTTCTTTCACCAATTGTTCTAATATTTCTTTATTCTCTGGTGGGGCTTTTAACTGTGATAACAATTCTTGTTCTCTTGTCCTTTTGTCTACTGTATCTATTTGAGATGGATATTTTTGAATGTATGGATAAATTCATCATTCCGTCTTTTCCAGCTTCTTTTATAATTATTTCTGACATTATTTCTGACCATGGGAGTTTCTGAATAATCATTTCCCAACATGTTTTCTTTTTCTGTAGTTAACATGTTATCATTATTATACGCTACTTTAGCGATTACACAGCCTCTATATAATTTAATATTTTTTCCTGTATTGTTTAGGAGCATCACTGGAAAGCTGAGATGTTTATCTAATATTATTAACCCATCGGTGACTTCCAAGCCAGGTTCATCTATTATTTCTCTCTCTAATTCCGTTATTTTAACTGTTTGTCCAACCGAAAAGTACGGATTTTTTTTCATTTTTGCCTGTATTAAATTAACCGTTTGTGGTTTCAAATTCATGGTCGTTTTGACTCTAACTAGTGTCGACACATGCATATCCTCTTCTAAATCCACGTAAACATCTTGAAATTTTAATTTATGTAAATCAAAATAAAGTCTCACCCCATTTTTCACTAACAAAATCTCTACCCAATATCATATTTCTTATTAAATCCTTGACTACATGGAACATATGCCTAACATTTATCCCTCCTAATTTAAAATTTATCATCGTTTGACCAAGCACTTCTAAATTTTGTCCAGTTACCGAATGAAGATTATCTTGATTTCTAAATATTTTGAAATTTTTTAATATTCGATATAAAAATATTTCTTTAATCACACTAACTTGCGCTCCCGAGTCAACTAATGTTCTAATTTTATAGTTCCCTATTTCTATAATACATGAACTAGGATCAATCATATTTAGTGACAACTGTTTTATCTCCCCAAGTTGAGGCCACTTCTTATGTTTTTTATTTCTAAATGTCCTATTATACTCATCATTTGGGTTTTTAATATATTTATTCATCTTTTGGACCTTACTATTTCCCCCCCCCCCCTACTGCCGATCCTGTTCAGTAAGCGGGATGCCAATTTCCCTGATCTCCTGACCTTATAAAATTTCTCTGCACCTCTCCATAATTCCCATTTGATGATCTACCATTTACAGTTCTATTCTGTGTACTAGTCTGAGCACATCTATTATTTTGTGTATTCGACTGGACACGTCTGTTACCACAGAAGCGAAAAATGTGTCCATGTTGGCGGCACCCCCAACAAACCACATTTGTGTTATTTGTTTTACCTACCATCTCTCTTACAGTATTTCTCCCTTGTCCATCTCTACCTTGATTATATACGTTACTGTTTCCTTGTAACATCTGTATTTCTCCCCTTCTTCTTCTCCATCCATATCTATACTGTCCTATTTCCATTGGTTCTTCAATTCTATCCTCTGAACTACTACCTAACTCTCGTCCTACCCTCAATCTAAACCTTCTTCTCAAGCTCTCCTCTTGTATAGCTATATCTACAGCCTGTGACAACCTTGCAGGATTTTCTCTCATTAATTTAAATTTCAGTCCATCTGACCTAATCCCATCAACAAAAATCCCCACCAACATCCGTTCCATTCTGACCCAAAAATGACTCTTCGGCTAAATTGATCAGCCTATCACTGTATAACTGCACGCTTTCTGTAGTATTTTGTCTCGTCTGTCGCAACACTGAGAATGCGTGTTGAGGGTCAGTAATCTCTGCATATTTGTGAGCTAGGTCGTCTTTGAATTGTTCCCAGGTTTCACCTCCTCCAGCTTCTAGCTTTCTTCTTATATGATCAGCACAGGACTTGCACTAGTTCTATAAGCCAAATTCTTTTTATCCTCATCTGCAGCGTTCACTAGATATGCATGTTTCTCAGTGGATACAATCCATTTCTTAAATTGACTCGCCTGTCCATTAAACCTCTCGACATCACTGACTACACTTTGCTGTCTTAACACCGAGTCCAACTTTGATATTGCCCTACCAACTCCACCAAGTACTTGTGAAAGATCTTGGGCTTCCATTCTAAAAAAAATCTGAAATGGAAAATACAGCAGTACCAAACAATCTAATATATTAATATGTCCTAAATCAAGCAGTTGGAAATCTTAACCTACAATTTAACAATACCTGCTATACTTATAGTCCTGTCGCTTGTCCAATCGTTTTTCTTATTCAAAACTGATGATCTGCCGTTGTAAAAAATTTTAGAACAATTCCAGCGTCTCACAGAGTATGGTTGTCGTCCAATCGAAAAATGAAGGAGTATGACGCCCAATCGACAATTATTTGACGGTTGTCTTCTTCTCTCGCAGGAAAAGAAAAGGAAGAGCCTCTGGATTCCTCACTTCAATCGATATTCTTCGTACCGCTGATTGTAGAAAAACGGAAAAACGAGCGTATTTGCTAGGTTCCTCGCTTCAATCGTAGTCGGTGACTTCTGACTTACTTTCACCGTCGTCTTCACCCTTAATTGGGCCCGTCTGGATTTGAAATGGCAAAATTCAAAAGCGATATTGCCCCGCTTGAGTGATCTTTTTATACGCTAAAATTCAGGGATTGCAGTTATGACCACTCTCGAATGGAGTAAATTTCCATAATTAGTAGACTTTCCTCAAATCATAGACAACGATCGAGACAATAATCAATTGAGCCGGCTCAATATAAGCGTTGACCAACTACTCCGGACTTTATCTTCAGCCAACCAAGGTCACCTTCAATGAACTTCAAACGATAACGGTTAAATCGACAGTTCCAGCAAGACCAGATTTCACGGCAGCATATCTGGAACATTCATATGTTTCGAAAAGAACGAGCAGGTCAACACAGGATTCAACAATGACGATGACTGCTCTGTTCACCACTCGGAACATTATGTGTTGTGTGGCGGTTTTAACAACCATCAACCCCATCACAAAGACTTGAAAATACGACATAAGTTGTTCCTCAAGAGTGCAGGACTTCAACACAACCTCAACCTTCCATGACTTCTGTTGACTTCTATATTCCAATTTGATTTATTTTATGATGACCTCTGTGATCGGTAGTGGCCGCGACAGCACGATTCAGAAATCCTGGTATATTCGGCGCCAAATCAGGTCATATCACAGGGTGAACATTTCCTGGCTGTGTATCGTTAGTGGCTGACATCAATATAGATGACAAACTCCGCGTTGTAATGTATCAAAGGTTTATTGAGTCATCAAATACATTTTCTTGCTGCCGATGTAAATACAGACATCTTTGTTGTTCTTCCAATGGCCGTATCCTAATTGACGCGTGAGCAACCCCTGGATAACTAAACCCATTCGTACTCACGCGTTCACTAACTTTATTTCCCCATTAGTTAACTACTAACCTAAATCCCTTACTGTTATATTAGATCTCTATTTGTATGTGCCCTGTCCCGGTCTCTCATAAGTTCAACTACCTCCTGTGTGATCCACAGGGGCGTAGTGTGATGTTTAACACGAACTCCCATAAATGGAACATGCTTATCAAATACGCTTAGAAAGGTCTTCAGCCAGTAGTCCAGAGCATCATCTGGGTCAGGAAGCTGGTAAACATAGTCCAGAGATGAGTTGAGCAAGTCTTGTAAAAAAGGCATCTTGATTGAAATTTTGTAATTTCTATATTTTATACTTATATGTTTGTGTTTCGGAGTTTTGGTACCTCTTTTCGACCACTTCCAACATACTGGGTAGTGATCGCTCATTGCATTAATAGGTACAGTCTATTATGTGATGTTATCAGCACACGTAGTATAGATATGATCTATAAGTGTTGCAGATGATTTTGTTATTCTAGTGGCTTGATGACGATGATGATGACGACAATGATGATGACGGCAATGATGATGACAATGATGATAGCAATGATGAAGACAATGATGATGACGATGATTATGACAATGATGATGACGATGACAATGATAATGATAATAACGATAACAAAGATGATAACAATGTTGACGAAAATGATAATGACAATGACGATGACAATGATGATGACGATGATGGTAATCATGATGAAGACAATGATGATATCGATTACCATGAAAATTATAATGACAATGATGGTGACAATGACAATGACGATGATGATGATGATGACAATGATGACGACGATGACGATAACGTTGATGATGACGATGACGATGATCATGACACTGATGACAATTATATCAACAATTATATTATATGATGACAGTGAATTCGAAGACGACGTTGATGTTAAAAATGAAGTAGATAATGACGACACCAGCTTCCGTGCTGAATATAAATGTACGTACCAAACCACTGCCTCACATCCCGACAACAGAATCCGCACAAGATTTCAGATCTACACAACTCATCCATAACATGTCTGACATACCGAACACTCACATGATACTGAGGACTACATTACACGCGAAGAGCGCAGCTGCGGTCTGTAGCATCCTCCAGCTCTCTTGCCGCATCAAGTAGGCCACCATTCCAAACACCACGATGGTGAGAGTCCAGTGAAGTCCAGACAGAACAATGACCACTCGTCGGTTCCTGGATGTTAGCCACTCCATCCGTATGGTCAGCCCTACCAAGGATGCGCCCTGTAAATGCATGTTGCTGATGTATGGATGTAAATCAGTGCTGCATGACTATAACACGTAGAGAGAATTTTGCTACAGTGGGATTTGACCATGGTAAATGGGTAAACATGGGAGAGCCATTTAAAGCGGACGAGAGAAGAAGAATTACACCTGTCACCTTGATCCTCTAGTAGCACAGACAGACAGACAGACAGGCAGGCAGGCAGGCAGGCAGGCAGGCAGGCAGGCAGGCAGGCAGGCAGACAGACAGACAGACAGACAGACAGACAGACAGACAGACAGACAGACAGACAGAGGAATGTATTCAACGAATGAGTTAAGGGCCTTAAATGATAATAGTATATTTATTACTGTGAGTGCCCTAATGTTTAATTTTCAGTTACCTACTGCGTCCTTTAAAGTGTTCTTATTTCCATTAGTCTCCTATTACTACCATTCATTCATTCATTCATTCATTCATTCATTCATTCATTCATTCATTCATTCATTCATTCATTCATTCATTCATTCAATCATTCTTCAGCAGAGAGAACAAACTGAAGTATCTGGGAATCACATTTGACAGGAGCCTATCCTTCAAGGACCATGTGGAGACGGTCGTGACAAGAACTCAAAAGGGACTCAATGCACTTAAAACTATGGCTGCAATGGACATAGAGCAGAGAATGCTTTTCACACTATACCAGCACTTGATCCTCTCAGTAATTGATTATGGATTAGGACTGTTCACTGTCTCAGAGAGTCAGCTGGTGAAGTTAGAGCGCATACAGAACGAAGCTATGCGGGTCATTCTGGGATGCACTAGAGACACCCAAGTAGTGTGTATGCGTTACATCCTTGGTCTGCCGACTGTTGCTGGTAGGCTCAAGGTGATGCAGGCGAGGGAATACCTCAGAGTAGCTGCAGACACAGACCACCCACTGCATGAGGCGCTGGACGCAGTTAAGGGTCAGCGACTGATAAGAGGGAAATCATGGATGGCTCAAGCGGAGGATACGATCAGACAGGTGTGCCCCTTGGATAACATTAGGCGTGGAGAGGAGTGGGTCAGAGTGCCAGCGGAGCAGTCAGACTTGTGCAGAGTTATAATCACATTAAGCTGGGAGTGCAGGGAGTGGCCAGCAGGGGCCACGGAAGTGGAAATCCAGCAACAAATTCAGGACAATGCTCACTCGAGTGATGTGATTATCTTCACAGATGGTTCGGTGTCAAGAGGTGAGAGAAGTGGCTGGGGGTTCATAGCCAAAGCTAATGGTCGATGTTTGGGGCAGGAGAGCCTGGCATATGATACCACAACATCCAGCTTAAGAATGGAAGTGGAGGCAGTCACTGCGGCTCTCCGCTGGATGGAGAATACGACACACACACACACATCGTGATTGTAACTGACTCAGAAAGCATGCTGACGAGGGTGAGGACGGGCAGACTTCGTGCGGAGTGGCTTGCTTCGCTTCGGAGGTCACGGGTGACAAGCATCGCCTGGATCTTTTCTCCGGGGCATGCCGGTGTGCTGGGAAATGAACAGGCGGACAGATTGGCTGGCTCTGCAGAACTTGGTGGAGTATTGATACATGACAAGGCAGACGTGGTTGCGGCCTTGTGGGAGCACGTGCACACCTCGGAGGAGCAAATGGATTACCATGGTCTGGCAAGAATGAGACAACGAGGAGTGACGAAGGGATCTGGCCAACGCTCAACGCTCAAAGGAAAGGCGAGACGGACTTATAATCAGATTGTTACTGGTACTATTAGTGTTGGAACTCTTCGCTGGCTGCTGAGGATGGGGACGGAGCACTTATGGGAAAGCCCCGAATGCTGTGATGTCGATTCCTAAATCAATCAATCAATCATTCTTCAGTCATTCAAATTTATCAATCCCTGGCGGTTTTTTTTTTTTTTTTAATTGTTGTCCAGAAGGTATGATTCTGCGCTGTGATAGCGTCATCACATTTTGTGGGCCTGACAGCGCTGAGGGATAGATGGCCAGCTTATTCCTAACTTTCACAGCCGACGAACCCTGGCGTGGAACCCGAGTCTACCGAGCTCATGATATTTAATTAAGATCATCATCATCATCATCATCATCATCATCATCATCATCATCATCATCATTATCATCTTCCACTTCTGCCGTCAAGCGTCGTGGGGAGGATTAATTTGCACTCTAGCGCCCGATGGGCGGGACTCGATTGTGTCATTCCGTGTGATAGTACAATGTCTCTGATGTCGTCAATCCATTTTCTTCTTGGGCGTCCTCTTGGTCTCGTTGCAGATGATCTTTGATGTAAGGTCAGTGATGGTAGTTGATGGTGCTGCATTCTAACGACATGGCCAAACCCCTTGATCTTCTGTCTTTCAATAAATGTGGCACAAGGTGTTAATCCCACTGTCTGATAGTAGAATTTCTTACTTGGTCTCGGAGTGTTAAGTTGGCAGCTCTCCTCAGGCATCTCATTTCGCAGATGTTGATTTTGCGAAAGTGTGATTTGGATAAAGTCCAAGTTTGAGATCGGTAGCATAGAGTTGGTGTGAATATGTTGTTTATTATCTGACGTTTTGCGGACAAGGGTATGTTTGGATTTTCACATTTTGGCGAATTTTAATTAGATCATGCTCCCCATGTCATTTAATAACGATCATGATTTCACATTTAATAAAAAAATAATTAAGATCATGGTTTTCACATTGTTTTTATTTCCTTAAGATCATGATTTTCACATTGTTGTTATTTCCTTAAGATCACATATTTCACACATTGTTCACAAACTTGTGTATTCTTATAACTCGGTTCTTCCTCATATCAATAAGAAACATCCGTTATGACGTCAACACATAGAAGAAAACAAATAACAGACAACAAAATGGCCTTAAATAGCTGGATCCTATCAGAACAGACTAAGTGGTTTACATAGCAATTCTCATACTTCTGTCATCACATTCTGAAAGAGTAAATTCCAGTCATAAACGGGTATTCTCCCACTAGTTAGGCTTCACCTCGACACCGCGGGTACAAGAAGAAAGAAATGCGATGACACTTCAGTCATCTACCATATTCTGGCTTAATTTAAGAAGCGCTAGAAAAAGAGCTGATTATCCGGGTGAATAAACGCTAACAGAGGTATACTACTCTTCTCATCCCATTATCTTATTTTGTTCTTGTACCTTGTGGTGTCGAGGTGAAACATAAACATCGGGAGAGTGCCCGTTTATGGACTTCATATACTGAGATTCCTATGGACTCAGTTATTCCTTCTGTCCATCGTTTACACGGTTGGCATCTCCTTATGGTTCCATTTGGTCTGTACATCATTGCTTGTTATGGTATAACTGTTAGTTGGTGGCCTTGTAATATAGCCGAACCATTTAACTTGCTATTTTATAATGAAATCTAGCGCTGCTATAACCCATACTTTAGCCCTGATTTAATCATCTCTGAAACGAGACATACTAAACACAAACAAACTCAACGTAAGTCCAGACGGCACATCAACCTTCCGATCTGACATTTCAACTCCCAAAACTTCTTGCTTTCTATACACATTATGTCGTCGTAAATATAGTTTTAAACAAGTCAATGACCCTTGCACTCCCCTCAAGTACATTTAGTACGCAATTTGTATAGACCAATCGGCATTGGGCGAGTGATGCAGTCAGCTTCTACATCCCAAGACATAGTGGGTGCCCCTTTCAGGCTGAGTCTCTCTGGCAGACCAGATCACTTTAAAACAAACACTTCAATCTGCCCAGCAGTGGATGGAACTCATGACCAGCAGATCAGTAGGCGAGCGCTTTACCATTTCGCTGGAGTATACGATGGCGATCTTGACTCTCAGCCATGAGCAGATAGAAAGGATGGAAAGGATACAGAATGAAGATATGCACATTATTCTTGGATGTACAATAGATACAACATGCAGGACGATGCGCTACCTTCTTGATTTTTCCAACCATGAGGGACAGAATACAATTTTGTCAAACACGTGCCTATCTCAGAGTCAACGCAAACACACAACATCCACTGCACAGCGAGATTAAGAAGGTAAAGGGCAGCAGGTTAAAAAGAGGAAAGTCGTAGATGGATCAAGCCGAAGACATTCTTCAGCAGGTGTGTTCACTCGAGGACTTAGAACCTGGCCAGGAGTGGGTACAAGTTCCAACAGAGTTCTGTACATCCTTTTCAGTGTATATCCAACTAGACAGGAAATGCAGACAAGAAAATCCAGCTGCTGTGAAGGCGGAAGTACAGGCTCTGATCTTCGATAATTCTTTAGAGGATGATGCTGCCATTTACACGGGTGGGTCGGTCGTCCGAGGAGTGAGAAGTTCATGGGCCTTTACGGCCCAGCCCGGAGGGAACAGTGTGAAGGAAGTCTGGCGCTTTTGCTTTGACCACAGGCAGCCTTACTATGGAAGTCATGGCAGTAAGTAAAGCAATAACATGGCTCAAGACACATACAATCAATCTGGCATGTGTCCTTAGTGACTCAATGATAATGCTCAAGATGATAGAGATGGGGTGGGTCCGAAGAGAGTGGCTGCTGTCTCTGGAGCGGTCTCGGCTGTCAAAGATTAGTTTCATCTTCGTGCCAGCACATGCGGGTGTACAAGGGAATGAGCAGGCTGACAGGCTGGCAGGCAGGGCTGCTGTGGAAGGCGGACGAGCCATGGACTAGACAGACATTCTGAATCCTCTACGAGAAGTAAGTAGTTTACGAGAACCAAGCGATGACTGGAAATCTACAACCATGCTGCGAGAACAGCAAGTTAAAAGAGGTGTGGCCAAACAAGAACACGACGCAGGAAGCCAAAGAAGAGTAATATTCCAACACAGAACTGGCGTCGTGAGCCGCTACACGCTGCGGGATTTGCTGAGGAGGGGATCCGAGCACTTATGGACTGAATGGTTCGATGTGCAATGAGGATGATCTATCGACTAACTAACTAACTAACTAACTAACTAACTAACTAACTACCTAACTAACTAACTAACTAACTGACTGACTAACTAACTAACTAACTAACTAACTAACTAACTATCTAACTAACTAACTATCTAACTAACTAACTAACTAACTAACTAAACTAACTAAACTAACTAACTAACTAACTAATTAACTGACTGACTGACTGACTGACTGACTGACTGACTGACTGACTGACTGACTAACTAACTAACTATATAGTTATGTATGGCATATTTTTATATCTCTTCTCTGTCTAACTGTGTCTGTTGAATGTTTGCAGCGACTTGTACTTGATTATCTTAGCTTTAATCTGTTATATATTCATATTCTTATTGACTGGTACCTTGCTGTCTTGACGGACGATAGTTTGTAAAATGGAGTTATACCTCCCCATAACACAAAGCCTGGGCTGAATTTAGAGACCATGTGTTGCCCATGCAGCATAATCCCTCTCTCGGTCTGTCTAGTTTACTGCAGAGGAAAGGTAACACCAATACGTCTGGAACAAGACATGCCGCAGAAGCTGCCGGAACAGCAAAGCAATACTATAAATGTCCTTCTGTTGGAGCTTCGATCCGAGACCAGTTGCCGACCAAGGCTTAGGACCTGGTCTGCCCTGCCATGACATTTAGTCTTTAGGTTGCATTTCCTCGCCATGGTAAGGCTTATACCATCCCATTTGTACTCCTCTGCCCGAAGCCGTTGGCACAATGTAGGGTGTCGGGTTTGGTAAGCGCCGCCTAACATTCGGCGCCAACATAAAGCAGATAGTACCGTCTACTGTCATACGGTAGCTCAGTCATATCTGACTAAGACCTGACAACACATATTCTGATTACTTGTTAGTTAGCTTATTCACGGGCGGTAATTTATTTACAGAATGTTACATGTGTTAAACTAATGACTATAAAATAAATACTTGGCGTGCTATAATGGTAACTGTTTGCTCCGACGCAGCCCGAACACGCATAAATCAGCCGTTACATACAACGCATAGAGTGCAGCAGAGGGGACCGAGTTCAGAGTTGACATACCTGGGTCAGTATGCTTCTCTTCTCCTAAGTGTTAACTGAAGCGCAATGCATGGTAGTTTGTGAAAAACATGTTTATTTTCTCACGAGTACTCTAGGTCTGCACTCCTGGGTCAGGTCGAAGCACTAATAATGAAACCTAACATTAGGTAGGAGAGTGAAGCACGTCAAACTGTTTATCAGACTTGGCCAGTAGCAACACAAATCAGTACATATGATCAGTAGCCAAAAGCTGATTCCTAGACATCCTCCTGTCAATTTTGTCATAAAAATAGCAGGTTCCGGAGCTCAAATTATAATCGGGAACCTTCTAGAAGGGTCAGATCCCATAAACAACAGTCCATAGTAAGGGTGTTTAAGACTGCTATCGGGTCAGGCGTGGGAAGTAAGACACGGGTGGACAAGAACTCAGGGTGTAAGAAACAGTAGGGATCGGGAGTGAGCAGTGGAGGAAGGGAAGAGACGAAGACGGTACAGATGAAACGGATGTCAACTTTGCATGTATTCTCACCCTGTTGTTGTCTCACGTGATGTGCCACTTGTTATTTTCATGAGCAACACCAACCTACCAGCTGTGCTACAGGGAAGCTGCCATAAAGTGTTAATTACCTTGTGTACAACCCACAGAGAATGACGTTTACGTCAACCCTACACAGAAATCAGCAAATGTTGGTAGATTATTCCAATAATTAAAAAGTTAGTTGCATATCCTTTACAAGTACTTTTGCAGTCAACACCATCATTATTGTTGATGTCTTTGCACGTTTACGTTCAGTAGTTTTCCATTGCTTTCTGAACGACCATCACCATATCATTTCATAAAAACTCAGCGCAACGCGGTCTGCTGCCAAATCGCGCACCGCTGTGTTTCGAACGCGGGTATGCGGGATCACGAACCGTGTCCGTAATTCTTTCCAATGATTACAATGATATTATCTACAAAGGTCACCACACTGAGGCTGGAACTGGCAGTATGGGCTATGCTACCATGGCCAACAAGAGCTCATTACGCCAAAGTATATCTGACTGAGGTCAATTATGCTCAAGATCACGGATAGCTAAGGTAGTCATGCGCACCTTTCGTTAAAACTGAATCTACGGACCTTTTATGAATATATATGTGGTCGTGGACATGCGGGAGTCGGTGGCTATGAGAAGACAGACTGGTGGGCTTGTGGAGTGGATATTGGTTGGCGTGTGTAGTGAATATTTGCGCCGATAATAATATGCCTTACTGTTATTTGAAAACGTGTGCTTGTTTGCTTTTTTTCGGCCTATTTATTTACAAACAAAAATGATTATGTTTATATGGTTACTGGTTATTGGTTATATGGATATTGGTTATTGTATATAAGTTTACAGATACTATGGTTATTGGTAATCTGGTTATCGGCCTCGAGGCAGTCGGGGCACACCTATAAACGTGGCATCTTACCTACCATATATGGGGATATTCGGTCAGCTATTCAGATATCCGGTTTCTGTGGCTTAGGGCTTGCGAACGCGGTTTGTGAGCCCGGATACCCGGGTTTTAAACACGGCGGTGCTGGTTTTTTCGAAAAAGGTATAGGAGCCGGTCGTTCAGAAAGCAATGGCAAACTACTGAACGTAAAATTTGCCAAGGAATCACGAACAGCGAAAAATGCTGGGGTTGACTGCTACGTCCTGTGAAGGACATGCAACTTAATTTTAGAATTAAAATTCAGATATCAATTGAAACGAGAAAAAGAGTGTTGAGATGCTACATAGAACTTATACTTTTGTGTGGATGTGAAGCGTGAACAATAAGCAGTCAAGCTGAAAAACAGCTAATGGCTGTGGAAATGTGTTTTCTGAGGAAAATGCAAAGAATACCATGGACAGATAGAAAAACCAACGAACAAGTTTTTCAAGAAACAAATGAAGATCGTAAACAGATTGGAGTTATTTAGACGTAGACAGTCAAAATTTTTTGGGTATGTTATGAGAAGAAATGAAATTGGAGAACTTGATGACAACTGGCAAGATCGAAGGGAAGAGAACAAGGGGAAGACCTAGAAGCAAATACCTGGATGGCTTAGCCACGTGGCATGGTCGAGACAGGAACACAGAGCTGATCCACGACTCTGGTGATCGAGTGAGATGGCAGAACATGGCCGCCCACGCTTACCGGCATGGCACATGATGGATGGATGGATTCTCTGGGCTGGTTATAGTTCTCGGTATTTGGCTTGTCGAGTGGAGATTGGTTGGCTTGTAGATCTGAATGGAGATTGGTTGACTTGTAGAGCTGAGATTGATTGGCTTGTCGAGCGAAGATTGGTTGGCTTATAGAGCAGTGATTGGTTGGTTTGAAGAGCTGAGATTGGTTGGCTTGTAGAGCTGAGATTAGTTGATGTGAAGAGTGAAGATTGGCCAGTTGTAGAGCTGAGATTGGTTGGCTTGTAGAGAAGTGATTGATTGGCTTGTAGAGTGGAAATTGGTTGGCTTTTAGAGCGGAGATTGATTGGCTTGTAGAGCTGAGATTGGTTGGCTTGTAGAGCTGAGATTAGTTGACGTGAAGAGTAAAGATTGGCCGGTTGTAGAACTGAGATTGGTTGGCTTGTAGAGCTGTGATTGGTTGGCTTGTAGAGCTGTGATTGGTTGGCTTGTAGAGCTAAGATTAGATGACGTGAAGAGTGAAGATTGGCCAGTTGAAGAGCTGAGATTGGTTCGCATGTAGAGCGGATATTGGTTGGCTTGTAGAGAAGTGATTGACTGGCTTGTAGAGTGAAAATTTGTTGGCTTGTAGAGTGGAGATTGGTTGGCTTGTAGAGTGGAAATTGGTTGGAATGTAGCGCGGAGATTGGTCGGCTTGTGGAACAGTGATTGGTTGGCTTGTATATCTGAGATTGGTTGGCTTGTATAGCGGAGATTGGTTGGCTTGTATAGCGGAGATTAGTTGACTTGAAGGGTGAATATTAGCTGGCTTGTAGAGTTCACAATTAAGAGACAGGTCCAGAGAATAGTTGACCGAACATCCCCATATATGGTAGGCAAGGCGACACGCTTTTAGGCGTGCCCCGACTGCCGTGCGTGCAATAATCATATGACCGTTAACTATATTATCAGTAACCTTGTATGCAATAACCAATATCCATATAACCAGTAACCAGCAACCATGTAACATATAAGTATGTTAGTAAATAAATAGGCCGAAATAAGAAAATATCCACACGATATAAGATAACAACAGCTCATTATTACTGTCGCTATAATTATTACACCGAACAATTAGTATAATGAGTCACATCACGAAGATTTTGCTAAGAATTATCATGCAAAGAGTTAGGAGGAAAATACAACCTGAAATAGGGGAAGAACAATGTGGGTTTGTAGAAGGAAAGGGTACAGTAATTGTTGTGTACATACTGAGAATAGTAATTGAACGTTCTATAGATCTACACCTTTGCTTTATTGACTACACAAAGGATTTCGATAAAGTGAGACATGTCGACATGATAAGGGTGCTTGAAGATCTACACATTGAGGAAAAGACCGAAGACTTATAAAAACATGTATTGGAAACAACAAGCTACCATAAGAATTGATAATGAAGTAGGTCAATATCAGCCTATTAAGAGAGGTGTGAGACAGTGTCACAGTCTCACATGGGGGCGGTATTAATAGAAAGATAATAGAAAGTGGAGAAGGGATAGAACTCCAGCAAAAGGGAAAGAACCGAGTCACTCGAGGGCTCGAATAACCCAGAGACTTCTCGAAGGACCGGTCAGCGGGTCCACAGCCCCAGTGGACACCGATGGAGCCCGCCGATGGCGGGGTCCACGAGAAACTCGGAGAGAGTTACCACCCGTGTCGGATTGCGACACGTGTGGAAAGGCAGACACGGACTGGACATCGAAGAAGCAATAGGGCTTACCTTAAGGGGGACTTTATAGATGGAAACCCAAGTGTCTTTAGGGGTTTTACGCATACGTTAGATAGCTGATAGAGTTGTTGTAGCGATCATGTATTATTGCTTTATTGTAAACTCCTGTGATACGCAACGTGAGGGTTGTGAAAACCTTACTTCGCCAGCTTACTGTAACATAATATAAATAAATGATGTTAGATTGTATCTGAACGGAATTTGTTGCCTGTATGAGCCCGAGTTTCATTCCCCTAGACATCTAGGACGGTGACAGGCTATTTGGGGGCCCGAAGCCGGTTTTGGCAAGCACAAGCTTTACTTTCCAGACAGCTCTTGGTTGTGCCAAGTAAAATATATCAACTTTCGTACATGACAAAGTCTATAACTTTGCAGCTATCATCGTATCATCTGTGAATGAGTTAATGTAGTCCCTCTACAAAAGTAATTGAAATAATTATGATGTTAATAAAATTTGACATTGACATGACTAGACAATTACAGTGACAGTTACTAATTTTTTTTTATTCCAACATCAGATTGTTCCGCGAAATATCGTGTGTAGGTAACCTCTCCTCCAGCAGTGGCGAGAAAACAGCAGAATCAAACAAGACTACAGTCAAGAAACCAGGAAAAATAAGATGAGTCCCATTTTATGCTCATTATATCCCTAGTTAGTTAGTTAGTTAGTCGACAGATCATCCTCGTTGCACATCGGAACATTCAGTCCATAAGTGCTCGGATCCCCTCCTCAGCAAATCCCGCAGCGTGTAGCGGCTAACGACACCAGTTCTGTGTTGGTTCATCAATCTTCTTTGGCTTCCTGCGTAGTGTTCTTGTTTGGCCACCCCTCTTTTAATTTGCTGCTCTCGCAGTCTGGCCATTGTTGTAGATTCACAATCATCACTTGGTTCTTGCAAAAGTCTCACTTCTCGTAGAGCATTCAGAATGTCAGCCTGGTCCATGGCGCGTCCGCCCTCAACAGTAGCCTCACCTGCGAGCTTGTCAGCCCGCTCATTTCCTTGTACTCCCGCATGCCCTGGCACGAAGATGAAACTAATCTTTGCCAGCCGAGACCGCTTCAGAGGCAGCAACCATTCTCTTCGGATCGACCCCTCCTCTATCCTCTTGATCATGTTCATTGAGTCGCTAAGGAAACAAGCCCTAGTGAATGTCTGTGTCTCGAGCCATGTTATTGCTTTACTTACTGCCATGACTTCCATGGTCAGGCTACTTGTGGTTTCAGTGAAAGCACCAGAGTCCTCCTTCACAATTCTCCCTCCGGCCCGAGTTGTAAAGGCCCATGAGCTTCTCACATGTCGGACGACCGACCCATCTGTGTAGATGACCGCGTCACTGTCTAGCGAATTCTCGAAAATCAACGCTTGTACTTCAGCCTCAACAGCAGCCGGATTTTCTTGTCTGCATTTTCTATCTAGTTGGATGCAAACTGAAAAGGATGTGCAGAAGTCTGTTGGCACTTGCACCCACTCCTCGCCAGGTTCTAAGTCCTCAAGTGAACACACCTGTTGAAGAATGTCCTCGGCTTGACCCATCCACGACCGTCCTCTTTTTAACCTGCTGCCCTTCACCTTCCTAATTTCACTATGCAGTGGATGCTGTGTGTTTGCGTTAATTCTGAGGTAGGCACGTGCCCTGCAAACTTGCATTCTCTCTTCAATGGTTGGAAAATCAAGAAGGTAGCGCATCGCCCTGCATGCTGTATCTCTTGTACATCCAAGAATAATGCGCATAGCTTCATTCTGTATCCTTTCCATCCTTTCTATCTGCTTATGGCTGACAGTCAGGATTGCCATTGCATACTCCAAAACAGACATGACCAGCCCCTCGTACAGAAGACATAGATGGCGCTGCTCACAGTTTGCTGCCGCCATCACCCGCATCGCTGCCAAACCCCGCTTGGCCTTTGTTATCACCTGGTCTATGTGCACATTATAAGCAAGGCTTCGATCAAACCGTATCCCCAGGTAATTCATTGCCTGCGTTCTTACCACCGTCTCTGAACACAGCATTACAGTTGGTGTTGGATTGTTGACAATATGATTATTCAACGAGAACCAAGTCACTGTTGCCTTTGTTGGGTTGACCATTGCCCCAGCTTCATCACACCAAGTACTTATGCGATTGAGTTCGGTTTGTAGTTCCACAGCAACCTCCTCTCTATCCTTACCCTGACGATACACTAAAACATCATCGGCATATGACAATGTCCTGCCAGGTCCAGTGATCTGCTCACTGGTGATTCTCACTGTGTAGGCGTTGAACAGTACCGGAGATAATGGTGATCCCTGTGGTAGGCCAGGATATATTGTTGTTGGTTCCGAAGTCCAACTGCCACATCTAAAAACTACTTTCCGTTGGAAGAGAGCTGCAGCGATCCAACTAAGGAGGAATGGACTTACGTTTAGTTCAAGAAGCTGAAACATTAAAAAATCCAGTGGTACTCTGTTGTATGCGTCCTCAAGATCAATCGCTGCAGCAACGGTTTCAGTGCCTGAGTGGAAACCTTCATAGACATCGTGGGCAAAGACTGCTGCATTGGTCCAGGTTTCTCTTTTTGGACGGTACCCACCCAGGGTAGGTGGGAAAACACCTTGCCTCTCTAGTTGGCTTGATATTTTCCTGGCAATTACCTTCTCCAGCAGCTTGCCTATTGTATTCTGCATGGTTATAATTCGATATCCCTGAATTTTCTTGTGGTCTTTGTCAGGCTTCGGCAAGGGAATCAGATAGCTGTGTAACCATTCCTCCTTGATGCTAGCACTCCCTATACTGTTGTTGTACATGTCTGCTAGTTTCTCTAGCTCATTGTCGGTACACCTATTTATGTCGTCGTATCTTATGCCATCAGGACCTGGAGCACTGTTTTTTGATCGTCGAAGCACAGCCTTGATTTCTTTCACTGTCACTGTGTCTTCATCCGAAGTGTTCTGGGCCTTGCATCTGTCTGAGGTGACCTCCTTGGCCAGATTCCGGCCTCCCATGTCTGTCTGGTTGCTCTGCTCAAGGTAGCGTTCAAAGAGGGCTTTGCCCTTGTCCTCGTCAGTCCTCTGCCAGATGAGGTCAGCACCTTGGAAGTCAGAAATGCTCTTATTCTTGACTACACCACTCATGCTTTTATGTAGTCGCCAGAACAATTTCAGTGACTTGTCTGTGCTTACTCTTTGACACACCTCTGCCCATTTTTCGCTTTTAACCACCGTGACCAGTTTTTTGAAATAGCTTACTTTTGTGTGCATCTCTCTTTCTAAGTGCAAGCAGGGACTAGGATGACCAGCTCTGTTCTTCTTGGCATTTTGCCATCTCCTTACAGCACTACGCTTATCCACCCAAGCCTTCTCCACCTCGAAACTCCACCACGGTGGCTGCTCCCAGCTTTTTTTCCTTTTCTTCCTGCCCTGAAACGTTCTGCGCTTGTCACGTCTTATTTTACTCACCACATCTTGCCCTGTACTGTCATACTGGAACGTCTTTACCTTTAGCTTGTGCTGCCTGGTTCTGCCTTTCTCCACCAATATGCTGCATGGGTGGTGGTCGCTGCCATGGTGTCCTAGGACACCCCATCTACACACTGTAGTGAGTGAAGGTGAAACTAGCGCCAGATCAATAGCACTGTCCTCATCGCCTGGACGGCTTGCTGTCCTGGTGACACAGCCACTGTTGATACAAACCAGGTCGATGGTTTCCAGTGCAGTCTCGAGCTCCTCCCCTTGTGTATTGAGGAAGTGTTTCCCCATGATCTGCCTTTAGCGTTGAAGTCACCACAGAAAATAACATTTCTCTCGTGGCCTAATATGCCACTTAAGCACTGCCACTTCTGGGCGTCCACACTCGCATTGCGGGCATAAACATTAACCAACACGAATGGTATACTGGAATGAACTCTCAACGCCTGTATTTGTATATCGTCACTGTTCCAACTGGACATGTCTAGCTCTGACGCCACCATGCTGTCGCGAACGAGAATCGCCGTTCCCAGATGTCGTCTGTTATAGAAACATTTGAAGCCGGCAATTCGGAGTAGCTGATCGCCCAGTCTCGTCTCCTGGAGTGCTACAATGTCGTTCCTGTAAACTAGGGTTTCTAAAATAGAGCCCCGTTGTTTTACACTGGCACAGTTCCAATATAGAATACGGATGTTCCTGAGTCCTAGACGGTGACACTTGAGTCTAAAACGTCTCAAGCCCCCGCGCTTACCTGGCTTCTTTTTCCCTGCGCGGCTACCACGCCGCTTCGGTATGTTGACTGCTGATCGTTCGGAAAACACACGTTGTTCCGCCATGTTGAAAAAACGTAAACACAGACTTTTGATTGAGAACCACACACGCTGCTGAAAATTCACTCAAGGATGGCTTCGCTCGATGCACGAACTCCGTAGCACCCGCGCAGATCTTGAGTAGAAACTCCTGGTTTTACATCCTGGCACACCAATTACACGCAAGAAATGAATAAATCCATCCCTTACGCGAAAAAGTTAAGGAACACGAAACAACACGACCGTCCGTCGCCATCTTGAAACCGGAAATCCCTAATTATATCCCTAAGTGATACTCATTCATTTTTCATTGATGTAACATTTTTCTTGTTATTGTTTTTTTTTAAAATATATATATGCTAATCTCATAACCAAGTAAACCTGCTCGTGCAAATTTAAATGTAAACATTAAGGGGGATAACCAAGTTTTGTACACCCAGACTAATTTCAAAGGGATTTAATTTCGATAAAGTGAACACTAACTAAAATACAAGATGTCAACATTAGAACAGTGCATTGAATCAGGAATTAGGTTAGGGTATACTGCCGAGAAACTGTCAGAATGGGCACAAAAGACGCATTCAGAAAATATTGCACGAGAAGACAGAGCAACAGAAAGAGAAGAGAAAAAGATGCAAGCAGAAAGAGAAGAGAAAAAGATGCAGATGCAAATAGAGGCTGAAGAGAAAAAGATACAAGCGGAAAGAGAAGAGAAAAAGATGCAAGCAGAAAGAGAAGAGAAAAAGATGCAAGCAGAAAGAGAAAAGAAAAAGATGCAGATGCAAATAGAGGCTGAAGAGAAAAAGATGCAAATGGAAGCTGAAGAAAAGAAAATGCAACTGCAGGCTCAAGAGAAGAAGATGCAAATGGAGCTCGAAGCTGCGACCAAGCAAGCCCAATTAAACGCAGAAACACAGATAAAACTGAAACAGATGGAAATTGGCTCCAGCTTAGAAATTTCAGTAAACAAAAGTAGAAGTAAGGAAGAGGAGCAAAAATACAACAAATATAAAGGCTTAGTTAAGCCCTTTTGTTCAGGAGATTCAATAAGCGCATACTTAGAGAACTTCGAGTGTTTGATGACTTACCATAACGTCGCAAAAGTCGACTGGGCATTTATTCTGATGAGAAATTTAGCATTAGAGCCCTTAAAAGTGATAGAGACAATTCCACAAGACATGAGGAGAGATTACAGCTATTTAAAACAGAGAATACTCCAACATTTTTCACTAGATACAGCAGGCTATCAACTACAGTTTTCAAAATTAGCCCCATCACCTAACCAAACGTTCATAGACTACGTGTCCACAGTCCAAGATATTTGTACAAAATGGATAACCTCAGCAAAAACAAATAACAGCTATGATAAACTAAAGGAGCTAATTATAATTGATAAAGTCATTAACACAATACCAACCCCTTTCTCTAAATTTTTGAGACAAAATGATTGTAAGACTAATCCAAGAAATAGAAAATAAGGGGAGCGCATATTTTACAACTAATCGCGATATTTGTCAGCTAAATATGAGCCAAAATGAAACAGCAGCGGTTACAAACACCAAATATTCAAAACCAAATGAAAATAGGTTCAAACAACGCCCTAAGTTCACAAAACCAGTCCTGTGTCAGTATTGTCATCTATCACACGAACAGTACGCGATATGTGATAAATCACCGAATTATCCACATCATCTCCAAATGATGGTGGAAAACAAAAAAAACAAAAGGAACGCATACCAGAGAGCAGTTAAATGTTTTTTTTTTTTTTGCGCCAGTTATGGGCATTTCTCAGGACGTTGTGAAGGGCGAAAGATGATGAAGCAGGCCAATGCCGCATTAATAGATACATCGTCGGATGAAGAAACTGAACTACAGAACGAATGCGACATTCAGAATGAAAGTGCGAGTGAGTTAGGTAATGCGGTAGATATCATTAACACCATCACCGATAACACATGTAACACCTGCAGAAAATTTCAGCATGATACCACTTTGTTATGCGGCCACACAATCCCAGTGTCTAACGAAACGGCCAACGCAGCCTTAACATCAACGGGCAAGTTAAAGTTTGCAACAGGTTTTGTTAATAACAAACAATGTACACTAGTACGAGATAGCGGGGCGACTCTTTGTGGAATCAAAAGAACATTACTTAATGACAAAGACAACACACACAAATACGTAACATGTCGCACATTCGCAGGCACCATCGAAAGATACCCCCTAACACTGGCCGAAATCCGGACACCTTTTATATCAGGACAAGTGCTATGCTCAGTACTTGAGAATCCTTGCGCGGAAATTATCCTTGGGAATCTTCTTAACATAAGATCCTGCTCTGAAGAAGAAATCAGAGAATGGGAACAGAAAAACTGTATCCAAAAAGCAAACAGTGGTTCCAGAATTAGAATACACACTTGCATGTCTCAAACTGCCAAAAGCACAAGGGAGACAACCTATGACGGAATTCGAAACGAATTCACAGAGGTGCAGAACACAGGGGCGGTTGAATCGTTCAATGACACCAGCAAATTAACACCTCGAACTGAGGACGTCTCCGAACCACAAATTATTGAGCCTGTAAGTGTGCAACAACAGACACAATACACTAATATAGTGACAAGACAAATGACACACAAAACCCACATAAACAACTCAACAGAGACAACAGGGGACACTAACCGTACTAACAGAAACGACATTGACAACAACGACGATGACAATTCTACTTTAACGACACATTCTCTGAATAACGGAAACGACGAAGTCAACGACACAATAGCAACCACTCTTCTTAATCATGACAAACAGCCTTACGAGTCATTACAAACCGACTCGACTTCTTTAAAGTATTCTCAACCGAAATCATATTATCTGACAAACAACAATGACGAAAGCACAGCAACGACAATACGTCTTAACGACACTACTACACAAGACAATGAAGACAACTTCACATTACAGACAGTTTCTCATGAAGACAAAACCTCAGTTACCAAACCAACAACTGAGAGAACTCATAATTTCCAACTTTATGAGTCGAAATCATTTGTTTCTCAGAGAACTAGAAACAATTACGGCATGAATTCCAAGAAACATAACCAAGGAATACAAAGATATCCAAGGGACACTACTATTGACAAAGAAGCATTATTAGCAAATGAGTGTCATCATCTGTGTTCCTCGCAAATTTATCATCGATCAAGGACACATAAATCTAAAAGAGAAACAACACATAAATCTGCAGAAAGTTATATAGATACAGAAATAACATCATCATGCAACATTCATGCAAACAAACAGTATTCCAATAAACAAACACAAACAATGACTTCAAACAAAATCAAAGTCAGAAACGTTTGCATACAAACAAACTGCTTTATTGCATGAACAAAAACACTAAACGATGCAGGTCTAAATCCATCAGTACAAAGACTACCATTTTTAATTCAACATCCACCTATTTACCAGATAAATACAATTTCTTTGAAACACACACCTCAACCAACAAAAATAAACAATCACATTCACCAAGCAGTAGAATGAACAAAAACAAATCACTGACACTCTTGCTACTTTTGCTGTTAACGCAACTTCAAACAACATTACCTACCTTTCAAAATGAATCTTTCACCACGATCCGAATAACAAACAAATTGTCCATCATATTTACCATCTCATTCATATATCAATCAACATTGCGCCAAATTGAAAGAGCAAAAACCATGCTACAGTTCATTAACTCCTGTTGGTGCAAAATTTTTCATATAACTTTGATATATGCCTATAGTAAATTTATTTTCACTCTTACATTATTTAGACTTATTTTTACATCGATACCTATACAATTATGTAATATGTGCAATTGTAAGAGTATCCGCTTAGAGGATGTAATGTGCAAATTGAAATCAATTTTTTCTAACCCACCCGTATTGAGATTACCAAACATAGATATACCTTTTATTCTGACCACAGATTCGAGTGCTATCGCAATTGGAGGATGCCTGATGCAGGAATATCAAGGCGTGAGACATCCAATACTCTATGTCAGCCGCAAGCTTAAAAAGGCAGAAACCCGGTATTCCACAGCTGAGTTGGAGGCATTAAGTCTACTTTTTTGTATGCGTCGTTTATCTAAGTTCCTCTTAGGTTCCCATTTTGTTGTTATGACCGATAATTCGCCACTGCAGGTACTGAAACAAGGCGTTCCAAAGAATCATCGATTAGCAAGATGGTGTCTTCTACTTCAGGATTTCGACTTTGAAATCCGCCACATCAAGGGTACGGATAATATTATTGCTGACATATTATCACGGCAAACTAATGCACCAGCAGACTAACACTATGCACATTAATTAGTCGCCACATAATAAGCTGTGATATTTTAGTCTGTTGCATAAAACAGTGTACCTCTACACTTACTGTAGAACTGTTATTCAGAAGTATCAACTACCAAGTGAATAATCTACTTATAACATTCACGGACATGAAACTGTGACAGCCCTACATTGTATTAAGACATATTAGCAATTGGCAATGCTTTAAAAACAATCCGAGCGATATATAATATCTGTGAAGTCATTTTATCAACCAAGGAACTTAAAGTCATCGTGGAAAGATTAAGAACTCTGCATACTCGCTATTTCAAGAAACTTCGCAAACTACCGGAATAGAACTACGACTATTACAACATACAAAAGACAGCTATACAAACTGTTAACATTGATGGAACAACACACGGACAACGGGAGGACAACACACACATCGTCGTTGGAGTTAATTAATTTACTATTAGTTAATATGTAGTACACTTGTATTTGATTATATATATAAAATATGTCAACACGTAACTTGTATATTTTCTACCATAATATATTACAAACATTTTCACTCATAGTTAAAATAGTCTTCCAATACAATTTTTCTATTTAACTTATAAACCATTTTTTAATTACAAGTACAAAAAGTACTTGCTACCCTAAAAGGAACATATCGCCTAATCTCTTTGTTTCTAAGGGCAATAAGAATTACCTCAACTTTATTTGTATATTTTAACAAACTACTATTTTGAATGAAAGATGTACGAATGAGAGAGCAAATGAATTAAATGAGAGAGCGATATACTGAGCGGACAAATTGTACGCAAAACGTATTTATTTTAAATTGTCTGCGTGTTTCATGTAAAAATGTACTACCTGTCTGAATTGTTGATACATGTTTAGTATTAAGTAGAATAAGTCTAAGAGTCACTGGTGGAATGCCCTGAACATGCATTACACAGATTGGGGTAATTCATGACAAAGGATATTCCAACTCGTGACGCTTGGAAGTAAACCACACATCACATACACACATTAAGCACACACTTTATACAGGAGCTCAGACATACTCAAAACTGAACACTAACAATTAAAACACAGTCAGTTTATTATAGAAAGCAACATACCAGTCAATACACTAACAACCAAACAAGAACATATGTAGTCAGATGTGATAAAACAAGAGCATAAATATATATTCAGCATTATACAACATACGGAAGTAAAAATGTATCGAAGTACACATGCAGGACAAGATTTGCAAGTGTGCTTAAATAAGCCAAGACAATTTGTCTTGATACAACTCTCTTACGCAGAGTTTAATATCTTGGTATCATATGGATACTTGAGAAGGACGCGGATGCAAAGACAACTGGAAGCGTCAGGGAACTTCGGTCGGATAAGCATGTTTAAGGACATAGAAGAGAGAGGAGACCTCTTCAGCAAACATCTTGAAGTGCTGTATGGGGGAATACATGAGTTGTGGATGCAGATATATAGGTTGCCAAGTTACTATCCACCAAACTACAAACACCTACTTCATGTGATCCTGTGACAGAATTAGCATAAAACTAATTACCATATAATAACCCATCAAAGCAGGGGGGAGGGGAACTCCTGTCACAGTCTCACATGGGGGCGGTATTAATAGAAAGATAATAGAAAGTGGAGAAGGGATAGAACTCCAGCAAAAGGGAAAGAACCGAGTCACTCGAGGGCTCGAATAACCCAGAGCCTTCTCGAAGGACCGGTCAGCGGGTCCACAGCCCCGTGGACACCGATGGAGCCCGCCGATTGCGGGGTCCACTAGAAACTCGGAGAGAGTTACCACCCGTGTCGGATTGCGACACGTGTGGAAAGGCAGACACGGACTGGACATCGAAGAAGCAATAGGGCTTACCTTAAGGGGGACTTTATAGATGGAAACCCAAGTGTCTTTAGGGGTTTTACGCATACGTTAGATAGCTGATAGAGTTGTTGTAGCGATCATGTATTATTGCTTTATTGTAAACTCCTGTGATACGCAACGTGAGGGTTGCTGGCTTGTGAAAACCTTACTTCGCCAGCTTACTGTAACATAATATAAATAAATGATGTTAGATTGTATCTGAACGGAATTTGTTGCCTGTATGAGCCCGAGTTTCATTCCCCTAGACATCTAGGACGGTGACAGGCTAGAATGTGTAATGTCTCCAGATCTTTTTTCCCTGTACAGTGAACATATTTTCAGAAATATAGAAGATATGGAAGGAATCAACATTGGGGGACGATACATCAATAACATTAGATATGCAGATGATACAGTCTTGATTGCAGACAATGAACATGACCTCCAAAATTTAGTAGATGCGATTGTTGCACACAGTGAACAACTAGGTTTAGAATTGAATTGTAAGAAGACACAGATTATGGTCGTCACTGGGAAGGAAGAAATACCACAATGTAATATAAGTAATTGGGCATATTCTTAAACAAGTGAATCGGCACAGCTATCTCGGAACAGTCATAACATCTGATGGCAGATACCTTGGAGAGATTAGAACAAGAATTGCCATGGCGAAGGTAGCCTTTTGCAAGATGAAAAACATACTGACCAATAAAAAGATATCAATTGAAAAGAGAAAAAGAGTGTTGAAGTGCTACATAGAACCTGTACTTTTATATGGATGTGAAGCGTGGACGATGAGCAGACAAGCTGAAAAACATCTGATGGCTGTGGAAATGTGGTTTCTGAGGAAAATGCAAAGAATACCAAGGACAGATGAAAAACCAATGAACAAGTCCTTCAAGAAACAAACGAAGATCGTAAACTGATTAGAGACATTAGACGTAGACAGTCAAATATTTTTGGGCATGTTATGAGAAGAAATGAATTGGAGAACTCAGTGACAACTGGCAAGATCGAAGGGAACAGACCAAGGAGAAGACCGAGAATTATATACCTGGATGGCTTGGCCACATGACATGGTCGAGACATGAACACGGAACTGATCCACGACTCTGGTGATCGAGTGAGATGACAGAACATGACCGTCCACGCTTACCGGCATGGCACATAATGGATGGATAATAATGTTTAAAACAAATAGTGTTGGAAGGACGCAACATGTATGAGTAAGCAGCTTCCAAAGACACACCATACAGCGTATACCACCCATGCAATATAGCACAGATAACACAACGTTTACACCATACATCTTGTATGCGCACCTACCTGTTGGAAGAAGCCACACAGAAATCGGAAAGCGATCATAACGTATATGTTGGGGGAGTAGGCCACCCCGAGGCCAGCGCCACCCAGCAGGAGATTACATGCCACGAATACCGGCTTGCGCCCGTATTTGTCAGCTGAATATGACGTATTGGAATAATCGTAATTAAGTTTCAATCAATCAATCAATCAATCAATCGGTCAATTAATCAATCAAACAATCAGTCAATCAAGTAATCAATGATCGATCTTTCCATCCATCAGTCAATCGATCTGTCAATCTATCCTCCATTTCATCAATCAATCAATTGATCAACAAAATTATCTCTATATCTCAATATATAAATAAATGAATTAATCTGTCTGTCTGTCTGTCTGTCTGTCTGTCTGTCTGTCTGTCTGTCTGTCTGTCTGTCTGTCTGTCTGTCTGTCTGTCTGACTGTCTGTCTGCCTGTTTGTCTGTCTGTATGTCTACCTACTTATCTACCTACCTACCTACCTAACTACCTAACTACCTATCTGTCTGTCAGTAGTATACAATGTTGTATTTACGTAGTATTTGGGGTTTCAAACCCCCGATAAATCGTTCTTTACGGGGTTATCCCGCCATCTTGTTTCGTCACAAAAACGGACCCCGAATGACCCAGATATTTTGAACTTGGCGGGTGCTTTTCTTGGGTGACTACTTCCGGTTGTCACTTCCGGTTCCGGGGCACACGGGCAGCGGCGGGGCGGGCGGCGGCGGGGCGGGTGGCGGTGGAGACGGCAGCGCGAACCAACGTGATCCGACGCGAACGAACCCCAGTCAACCCCCTTCGATGAGGAGACCGAAGTCAATATGACAGAGAATTGATTTATTCCATCTCTCGAGTTACCCCGTGTAGGTCAAGTAATGACCGTCTTAATAAACTTTTGCACGGCTCATTATGCTAATTCGGCAGAAGCTCAGACCCCAGGTATCAACATTACGCGTTTGGTGAAAATCTGGTTTAAAAATTATACCAGACAAAGAAGTTTATTTACAAATTAAATGTAAAGACTTAATTAAACACCAAAAATTTCTTGTATGTATACTAGAGAATAGTTACGTCAATATAAAACTTCGAGTCTCATTTAATTTAAGCCATAACTTCCCGAGATATACATTAAATTATGTAATATAAACCCCGCAAATAACGTCCCTTGAAATACAGCATTATCGCCCCTGAACCATAACAAATACAACAGGTAAAGGTCAAAGTTCAAACATGTGATTTACTGTCCAGTGACGAAAAAAGTCTAGTTTCTATCAGGAAGTCTTAAAATATATTAAGCGACCCTGTGTATTTCATTTTATTTAATTTATTTTCTTTATATGAATATTTTATTTATTTCATTACCTCCCTGCCCCCTCCCTCTCTCTCTCTCTCTCTCTCTCTCTCTCTCTCTCTCTCTCTCTCTCTCTCTCTCTCTCTCTCTCTCTCTCTCTCTCTCTCTCTCTCTACCTCTCTCTCTCTCTCTTTCTATCTTTCTCTCTGTCTCTGTCGGTGGACTTCGCACACTCCTCAGTAACTTTAGAACCGCTATGCCCGACCTTGACATCGTAGCTACCGTGCTCGGTCATCCATGAGTAAACACTGAAAACATGTCTGAACACGTTATGCAGGTACTCTACAGCGTGGTGTCGTAGTCAAATTGCCATGTCAGCAGTTGGCTAGCTATAAACCACAGTAAACCAGTCTAAACTGGTTTATTGCTATAGCCATAATCACGTGACTTGGTGCTATAAAACAGCCATACGCCATGGCTTAAGTCTCATTCTATTGCTGACCACTGAGGAGAATCAAACTCGAGCCGCTTACAGCCCACCGGAAAGACAGAAGCATCCTACACAACGCATAACCTACCGGAGAGAGAGAGAACGAGAGAGCGAGAGAAGATACACACACAACCCGCCACCGAGATAGAAAGAAGTAAGTATCATAATTATTAATGTGTCCCAGCCGACATGTTGCCATTCGACTCGAGCACCATATATCCCATATGGTTACGTCATCAACCCAACTGCTTATATGGCTTACCCGCTGCGTCAACATTCATAAACCTCCTTATTTTGTAAATCCAACAAAATTATAAAACGGGTTCCTATATTTTTTTAGAAATGAATGAATCACTGAAAAACGAGAAGTAGGTTGAGAGCTTTACCAAAGCACAACTACAAAAAACAATGAACGTTGCGCCCAAAGCCTTCGTCAGCACAGACCAAACAAACAAAAATCGATTAAACTAATACACGATCGACACTACATAAATGTCTAAATATCAACTCATCTGTGTCCGAGCTTGAGACGGCTATCTATGGCTGGAATGGAACGGATGTTGTGTTAAAGGGGTCAACTGCCTAAAGGTCAGTACAGCCAGAAACTCGGTGATTGGTTAATTCAACCGGTGAGGGAACCCGCGCTAGGGGGATCGGGGTGCGCCAAGGAGAGCAAATGGAAAAATATGGATGTGTAACTCTGAGGCGATGTAACGGATGCAGTACGCAATTCCGCCAAGTTAGAAACGCTGCTGTGGGCAATAAGGATGCAGGCCAACAAGCGTTTGCTATCAAACGGTAGCGCAAGTGACGGTAGTTCAGAACGCAATGAGAAATGACCCCATGCAAACCAACCAAGAAGTCACAGAAAGCAGAGATAATGCTGGTGGTGACTCCCACGTCCTGCGAAGGACTTACAACTGGCTATGAAGTTGACTATAAGATAGCGGAGATGGAGGGGGGGGGGGGTTGTGGATAAGGGGCGTAGGGGATTTAAATAAAACTGTGTTGGACATTAAGGCCGTGAGGGGAAAGTGAACCCAATTGGAAGATAAGACGGTTTTCCAATGTCTTACGATCGCGTTCGTGAGATGTGCACGATTTTATCGCCGTAACACGTATGTCGGCAACCCCACATACATAAACCTCCTTCTGTTTTTAGAACCGCTGTTTTTTCTGTGTACATGACCTGCCCAAACCTGATTTTAATCATAAACACACAGCGTGTCTCTCCCCGCACAACGAGGCATCTGAGAGCTTGATTATTGATACAATCACACACAGGCCGCTGGTTTTCCCCGTTAATGTATTATAACAATGACCACTCGACAATCGCCCGTAGCGATCAAAACTACGCCGGGTCAACTCTATAGGGCGGTAATTACATATCTCCACTGGAGCATTGCAATAACTCGCTGGTCAAACGAAGATTGTTTGCACCGTGTATTTAAAACTTTAGAAAGAGTAATATACGCTTGTTTATTTGACAATGTATTTTGTTTGGTTGTTTAGTGTGTATGATAAATTGAGGAATAAATAATATAAATCTAAAACCACTGTGTACTGGCGCACATATAGAGTATTTACACATGTGACTATCTCATTCCTTTCTATTCACTATCCTGTGCCATGCCTAGTAGCGCATGCAGGCGATCATGACTTTCTGTAGCATCGGAAATGACTTATACCAATGTAAAAAGGTATCAATTCAGTTGAACAAATGCTGTATATGCCCTAACGGTAGTAACCCTACATAGCTGAATGCCTGACCACTCATCATCAGCATGTGCCGTGTCGATTAGCTCAGGCAGGCGATCATGACTTTCTATAGCTGCGGAAAACGCCTTTTACTGATGTAAAGCGGTATCAATTCACCTGAATGAATGCGGTGTACGCCCAAATACGTGGCCAGTCATCAGCATCAGGTGCCATAGCGACTAGCGGCCGTAGGTAATCACGGCTCTCCATACCAATGGAAAACGCTTTATACCGATGTACTGCGGTATCAACTCAGCTGAATGAAGGCGGTGTATGCCCAAATGTGGGGTCACTCATCAGCATCAGGTGGCCTGTCGACAGTAGGCACTGCATTCTTTCTCTCTTTGGCGTTTCCGACCTGCTATGCTAGTAACACGTGTTGAAGTCGAGTAGACGTATCAACAACAACTTTCACGTTGGCTGTCACAACATCACCAGCAACAGCTTATGCTATCAACAACATCTTTCGAACTGGCTGTCGCATCATCAACATGTGCCCTAATGGTAAACGTGGGCGCTCATACCTCGTCTATCTAATACAGGACATCTCCGTCATACATAACATATAAATGACGGTTTTACAGGGCAGCCCATTCAACCCCATCACAGCAGTCGTGTCAGACGCCCTCCCACCACATTGGTCATCACTATGTGTCTTAGACATTTCTGTGTCTAATAGCTCTGTTATTTATAGTGCTGTATCTGTAATGTAAGCGTTTATCGATGTAAACTCACGTGTCTCTTTCGCTTGTTATTACAGAGTGAAACTAGTAATACCGAGGGACAGTGGAAGCGACAGCACCGAGACAACGCCAGAAAAACCGAAGGAAAGGACTGCTCATAAGTTAAAAATCTAATACTGTATCATCATCATTCACCATCATCAGTCTTTATTTCCTCATCTACTTCGTCAACTATAACGACTTCCTCTGTTTCCACGTGATCAAGTTTCTGTTTTTTAGTTGATTACGTGTCTGCTGGTGCTTTTCTTTTTCGTGATGTAGTGTCTGATGTTGATGGTGTAGTACTAGCTGGTGTAGTGTCTGTTGTTGAGGGTAATGTCTGCTGATGGGTTTTCGTGTGTCGTTGTAGTCCATCTTTCCTACTGTATAGATTACCGCAAATGTGGCGTGAGTGCATTGTGGTAGTGTGGACTGTCTTAATGTGGCGTGTAAGACTGTGTTTTCCAGTGAAGACCTCACCACAGGCAGGGCATAGAGAGACAGATTTCTGAATAGAGGACATAGTAGAGCAAAGAGTAGTAGTTGATGATAGTGATAATAAAGGTGGTAATAGATATAGGAGTAGAGCCCTTCCGATCGTCTTCAGTAGTGGCTGGGTTCTGGCTGTATACACACTTGTAGTATTTCCACCGCTATGTTTCGCGTATTATATGACGTGATGTGTATTGCTCCAACGTTTACAGTGCGTAATATCTTCTTTTACATGTATATGTGTGTGGGACGTCAAAAAGCTGTGGAGAAAAGATGTTTAACAAACAGGTTACACCCTTTATTTTGCTTATATAAAATTATTACACTAAGAAACAGCAATTTGGAATGTCACATGACCTGTAGTACTATTAATGAAGGGGTATTTCGTGTTTTTTTGCTGCTAGAGTGTTTATATGATAACATATGTCTTCAGTGTAGTTGCTCCTCGATTTCTAACTTAGTTAAGACAACGCATACTACTTATGATCCATAACACTATTTTATATTATAGATCATTTATATAATATGACGTCAGTGGTGGCACCGGATTTCCTAGTTAGTTAGCGCCTACTGTACTACTTATGATCCATAACACAGAGCTCCGAGAGAATGATAGCATACATACCTCGTATGGTTGACTTTTCGTTTAAGTAGTTTTCAGTTGACCACCTCTTTTGTCTGCTGTAGACCTTGTGAGTCTGTAGAAGGCATAATATGAGCCATATAGCACATACATGGTAAAATTACACAGAATATGACACATTTTTATGTCTGATATACACAAATCATGGGTGGTAGGACACAGAGGCGCTATTCAGATAGCAAGATAGTAAAGGAGACAACACACACACACACACACACCAGCACACCATCGCAAGAGAGGATGATGGTTTTCATGTCTCTGCTTTACACCAGTGGTAGACGCCAATATAATGATGATGGTGAATGATGATGATACAGTATTAGATTTTACCTTATGAGCAGTCCTTTGCTTCGGTTTTTCTGGCGTTGTCTCGGTGCTGTCGCTTCCACTGTCCCTCGGTATTACTAGTTTCACTCTGTAATAACAAGCAAAAGAGACACGTGAGTTTACATCGATAAACGCTTACATTACAGATACAGCACTATAAATAACAGAGCTATTAGACACAGAAATGTCTAAGACACATAGTGATGACCAATGTGGTGGGAGGGCGTCTGACACGACTGCTGTGATGGGGTTGAATGGGCTGCCCTGTAAAACCTCCTTTATATGTTATGTATGACGGAGATGTCCTGTATTAGACAGACGAGATAGGAGCGCCCACGTTTACCATTAGGGCACATGTTGATGATGCGACAGCCAGTTCGAAAGATGTTGTTGATAGCATAAGCTGTTGCTGGTGATGTTGTGACAGCCAACGTGAAAGTTGTTGTTGATACGTCTACTCGACTTCAACACGTGTTACTAGCATAGCAGGTCGGAAACGCCAAAGAGAGAAAGAATGCAGTGCCTACTGTCGACAGGCCACCTGATGCTGATGAGTGACCCCACATTTGGGCGTACACCGCCTTCATTCAGGTGAATTTATACCGCTTTACATCAGTATAAGATGTTTTTCGATGGTATGGAGAGCCGTGGTTACCTGCGGCCGCTAGACGCGATGGCACCTGATGCTGATGACTGACCACGTATTTGGGCGTACACCGCATTCATTCATGTGAATTGATACCGCTTTACATCAGTATAAGGCGTTTTCCGCAGCTATAGAAAGTCATGATCGCCTGCCTGAGCTAATCGACACGGCACATGCTGATGATGAGTGGTCAGACATTCAGCTATGTAGGGTTACTACCGTTAGGGCATATACAGCATACGTTCAACTGAATTGATACCACTTATTATAAGGCGTTTCCGCTGCTACAGAAAAGCATGATCGACTTCGTTTGCTACTCGGCACGGCACATGATGATGATGAGTGATCAGGCATTCAGCTATGTAGGATTACTACCGTTAGGACATATACAACTGAATTGATACCGCTTATTATAAGGCGTTTCCGCTGCTACAGAAAAGCATGATCGACTGCGTGCGCTACTCGGCACGGCACATGATGATGATGAGTGGTCAGGGATTCAGCTATGTATTATTACTACCGTTAGGGCATACACACCATTCATTCAACTGAATTGATACCACTTTACATCGGTATAAGTCATTTCCGATGCTACAGAAAGTCATGTTCGCCTACGTGCGCTACTCGGCATGGCACAGGATAGTGAATGGAAAGAAATGAGATAGTCACATCTGTAAATACTTTATATGTGCGCCAGTACACAGTGGTTTTAGATTTATAGTATTTATTCCTCAATTTATCATACACACTAAACAGCCAAACAAAATACATTGTCAAATAAACAAGCGTATATTACTCTTTCTAAAGTTTTAAATACACGGTGCAAACAATCTTCGTTTGACCAGCGAGTTATCGCAATGCCCCAGTGGAGATATGTAATTACCGCCCGATGAAGTTGACCCCGCATAGTTTTGATCGCTATAGGCGATTGTCGAGTGGTCATTGTTAGAATACATTAACGGGAAAAACCAGCGCCCTGTATGTGATTTTATCAATAATCAAGCTCTCAGATGCCTCGTTGTGCGGGGAGAGACACGCTGTGTGTTTATGATTAAAATCAGGTTTGGGCAGGTCATGTACACAGAAAAAACAGTGGTTCTCAAAATATAGGAACTCGTTTTATAATTTAGTTGGATTTACAAAATAAGAAGGAGGTTTATGTATGTTGAAGCAGCGGGTAAGCCATATAAGCAGTTGGGTTGATGACGTAACCATACGGGATATATGGTGCTCGAGTCGAATGGCAACATGTCAGCTGGGACACATTAATAATTATGATACTTACTTCTTTCTATCTCGGTGGCGGGTTGTGTGTGTATCTTCTCTCGCTATCTCGTTCTCTCTCTCCGGTGGGTTATGCGTTGTGTAGGATGCTTCTGTCTTTCCGGTGGGCTGTAAGCGGCTCGAGTTTGATTCTCTTCAGTGGTCAGCAATAGAATGAGACTTAAGCCATGGCGTATGGCTGTTTTATAGCACCAAGTCACGTGATTATGGCTATAGCAATAAACCAGTTTAGACTGGTTTACGGTGGTTTAACTAGGTAGCCAACTGCTGACATGGCAATTTGACTACGACACCACGCTGTAGAGTACCTGCATAACGTGTTCAGCCATGTTTTCAGTGCTGACTCATGGTTGACCGGGCATGGCCGCTAGCTAAGATGTCAAGGTCGGGCATAGCGGTTCTAAAGTTACTGAGGCGTGTGCAAAAGTCCAATGACAGAGAGAGAGGGGGGACTAGAGAGAGAGAGAGAGAGAGAGAGAGAGAGAGAGAGAGAGAGGGGGGGGGGTAATGAAATAAATAAATAAATAAAATAATCATATAAAGAGAATAAAATAAATAAAATGAAAATGCACAGGGCCGCTATTTTAAGACTCCCTGATAGAATCTAGTCTTTTTAATCATTCGACAGTAAATTACATGTTTGAACTTTGACCTTTACCTGTTGTATTTGTTACAATGAAGGGGAGATAATTCTGTTTATCAAGGGACGTTATTTGTATAGGTTATATTACATATTTCCATGATTATCTCGGGAAGTTATGGCTTAAATTAAATGAGACTCGAAGTTTTATATTGACGTAACTATTCTCTAGTATACATACAAGGAATTTTTGGTGTTTAATTAAGTTTATACGTTTAATTTGTAAACAAACTTCTTTGTCTGGTATATTTTTTAAACCAGATTTTCACCAAACGCGTAATGTTGATACCTGGGGTCTGAGCTTCTGCCGAATTAGCATAATGAGCCGTGCAAAAGTTTATTAAGACGGTACTGACTTGACCTACTCGGGGTAACTCGAGAGATGGAATAAATCACTTCTCAGTCATATTGACTTCGGTCTCCTCATCGAAGGGGGTTGACTGGGGTTCGATCACCCATGCCGCGGTGCCCCCACACCCACCCGGTCGGTTCGCTCGCGTCGGATCACGTTGGTTCTCGCTGCCGTCTCCACCGCCACCGCCCGCCCCACCGCCGCCCGCCCGCCCCGCCGCCGCCCGTGTGCCCCGGAACCGGAAGTGTCAACCGGAAGTATTCACCCAAGAAAAACACCCGCCAAGTTCAAAATATCTGGGTCATTTGGGGTCCGCTTTTGTGACGAAACAAGATGGCGTGATAACCCCGTAAAGAACGATTTATCGGGGGTTTGAAACCTCAAATACTACGTAAATACAACATTGTATACTACTTCTGTCTGTCTGTATGTCTGTCTGTCTGTCCAACCGTTCTCCAGCCAAATCGAATTTCTATCTGAATGTCTGGTTATTTCGATGTCACTATGTATGCCTACTGTCTGTCTGATTTCCTATAAGTATAATTATATTTATTTGGCTTTATTTATATTCAGCATTTACTTTCGCCAGTACTCAGAAATAATGACATACGAGTAACTTATGTGATTTACCAATACTCGTAAATATGAGAGCTCCAATAGTCTGTCCCAGCATCAGAATGACTTGCACAACTTCTTATAATCCCACAACATCACAAACCATGTCCCACTGAAATTACATCAATCCATACTTTACCATTTGATATTTCCTGAAAACAACACATACCATTTCAATTTATGAGAAGTGAACTAACTAACATAGGTTGCTCTTTATCTGCAAATGACCACAAATTGTAGAAAATTACCACATTGTAGCAAATTATCACATTGTAGCAAATAACCACATTGTAGCAAATTATCGCTAGTTTTTGTTTAAATCTTAGTGCACGTGAACTCTCGGAAGCCGCGGTAGCCTGGCAACCGGATGGTCTTGGGTTCAATCCGCATGAGGGCGATTTCGAATTACAAAACAATTACCAAGGCTCCCTGATGGACCTAGTCTAAAATGGGGTAGATAATGGGAAATAAAGACGGCCCGCGTGATACCAACATCACCAACATTGTGGCCATTTAGTCTGTTAAAATATGTCCAATGAACCTTAAATGTGTGAAAGTGTTTTTTTTTTAAATACTCATAAACGTCCTGAGTACAGGCTTACTTTTGGGAGTGGTCTATAATAATTTGGTTAGTAGTAGAAGAAAACTAAACTTCTAGTTCCAAGACGTATTATTAGGGATGTTTTTTTAAATTGTTGGAAGTGTGTTTAGGATCATAATTGTTAATAATAATTTGACGCCCATTGCTTGAGATAGAACTATACCTATTTGTTGAGACCACTTGTCGAAACATATTTGTAGAATTTATTGAAGCTGAAACTGGTGATAGAAGATGTTCCACATTTAAACGATACCTGTGGCTATGTGTTTTAATTGTTTCAGCTTAAAGTTAAGCTTTACGTATTTATTCACTTCAGATGATAAAAAACTCTGCAGTATGCATCTGACGAGATGAGGAGAAATACGCCAGGCAATAAATCGTGCAAAGTATTGTTTGTGGCGTCTGTGCTTAAATTTAATAAGGGAAAACGTTGTCTTGAATATTTGTAGAAGTGAGTTATAACAATATTAGAACGGAAAACTCGCGGAACATATAATTTAATCTGGATTTGTTCAGTATCAACACATCAACGACACTTTTATCATAACAATTATCATCTACACCATCAAAAAACAGTATCACCACCAACAGTATCATCAACACCTGTATCATCAAAAGATCATGGACATCTTCCATTATCATTACTAGCATCACTTACACAACAAAGGTGAATGTAAAATTTATGCAGGTGTTTCCACGGCTGTGAATGGTTTTGACCCACTTGTGATGACCTGACAATGAATTGTGCTGGTGACATGAAAGCATTTTAATATTTGGGCCCTAGGATTTAGTCTGCAGGACCTTAGCTATGTGACCTTTTGTAGTTATTATGTTTTTCTTGTGTGCTGAAGACGGTTCGCTAGTTACAACGTCCATGCTGTTAATTGTGATGATGTCTATGTGAAGCTTTCCAATTCCACTTACTGTTTTTTATGATTTCATCATCACCATCTTCCATTTTTGTCATCAAGCGTCGTGGAGAGGAATGTTTGGCGTTCCAGCGCCCGATGGGTTGCACTGGAAAGTGTCATTCTGTGAGATTGTACAATGTTTTTAATGTCGTTAATATATTTTCTTCTAGGGCGTCCTCTTTCTCTAGTAGCAGATCTTCGTGGATGTAGGGCCAATGCTGGTAGTTTATGGTGCTGCATACTGACGTGATGGCCAAGCCATTTGGCCTTCTATATTTCAATATATGCGGCACAGGGTATTGCTCCCATTGTTTGTCTGATAACATCATTTCTTATTCAATCTTGGATAGGTAAATTGGCAGCTCTCCTCATGCATCTCATTTCACAGGTGAAGATTTTGATAATGAGATTTGGATAATTTCAGGTGAAGATTTTGATAATGAGGGTTAGCGTGAACATTCTTTGTATTATCGGCCATTTTGCAGACATATGTATATTTGGATGATTCGGTGGGGGTGATTGTTGATATATAGGACCACTTGCTTTTTGACATCTGATTTCGATTTCTCTTTCTATTCTGTCATTTTTTGTGATCATACTTCCAAACTTCCAACACGTTTTGCTGATTACCCCATTATGTTTTGACACCATGAAAGTCGCTTAAAAGTCGACAGGATCGACTTCCTTACACCGGGTGTTTATCCCATATGGCTCAGTCTCTTTCTGCAGCGTGGAAATTGTCGCGCAAAGCACGAACTTCGTAGCTCCTGCGACGACCCTCAAGAGTCTCCGAGAAAATGCACTCGTGAATCGAAGGACGCGGCTCGGAATCGAACCCACAACCTTCGGATCCAGTGTCAGACGGCTTGACCAATTGGCCACGGAGACTCCCAGTTTGACAGCTATCAGTTCAACACCTGAGTACGGGCACATTTGGCGGATACTGACGCGACACCGACTCTATTTCGACTACACGAACTGGGACAAACTTGAATATCTTCCCTCACGTGTGCATATATTTTCGGGCGTCAGGGCAATACTCACTCCAGGACTGATTGTTGTTTGTCCATCAAGAATGATGATGACCATGCATTCTTCCAGTGGGGTTGAAAGTATGGAGCCGTGAGTTCTAAGATGGCTGTTAAGGCCTATTTTGGCTCGAAATGTTCTTTGACAATGTGGGCAAATAATGCTTTAGGTTCCAGGAGGAGGATCTCCTGCAGCGGTTTTTCTATCCGCCTTTTCTTCACAGGCTCTTGCAGTCCTGGTTGCTTCACAAGTGACTACACACTTGCGTAATTATGTACGCCACGAATTTCGATCATTGCAGCAGTCTCCCAGGTGTCAAGATGAATTCCAAAAGCTTTAAATGAGATTTTCAGAGTGTCTTTAAATCGTTTCCTCTAGCCGTATTGGGAGCGTTTACCACAAATCACTGCGCTGTAGAAAATTCGTTTAGGTAGACTGATCTGGCATTCGAATTAAGTGACCAGCCCAGTGAATCTGATTCTTCATTAGTAGAGTGTGGATACTGGGCATGGACGCTCTTTCTAGAACTTCAGTGTCTGGGATATTGTCTTGCCATTTAATGTTCAATAGCTTCCTAAGACAGACTACGTGGAAGTGGTTTAATTTCCTTGCGTGTCGCTGATAATCAGTCCGGGTTTCACAAGCTTTATAGACTTTCAGCTTTGTTTGCAGACTTATTCCATTTCTATCCAATACATTCTTGTACAGTCTGACAAAGGCCGCACTGGCGTTGGAGATTCTTGCATTCACTTCTCAAAAAGTTTTGAGTACACTAACAAATGAAATTTAGTTCATTTGTGGCAGCATGTGACACAGTGCTGCCAAGATAGGTAAATTTGTCTACAACACTTAGTCTATGACCATTCACTTTGATATTCGGCACGGTGTGATTATTCTCTGGAGCTGGCTGGTACATAACTACAGTCTTCTCCAAGTTGATATTGAGCCCAAAGTTGGCATAGCACAGGCATATGAGAAAGCTGAAACATTATGTTACATGTCTGCCTCTGAGTTGGCGTATATAGCGCAATCATGAGCAAACATCAGCTCTCTGACGGTGTCGCTGTTAGTTTTGGTTTTAACTTTCAGCCTTCTGAGATTGAACAACTTTCCATCAATGCTGTAGTTGATGTCTATTCCAATGTCAGTTGTTCTCGAAGGCATTCGTCAGCATAGCTGAAATATGAGGCTGAACAGTGCTGCTGACATGACACATCGTTGCTTCACTCCTTTGGTGACAGGAAAGGGCTCAGAGAGTTCACCATTTCCTGTACTCTTGCTTGCGTACCATAATGAAATAGCCGCACTATTTGGACAAACTTTCGTGGACAGCCATATTTCGCCATAATCGTCCACAGTCCATCTCTGCTGACTGTATCAAAAGCCTTGGTAAGGTCAATGAAAGTGGAGAACATTTCGCAGTTCTGTTCCTGACATTTCTCTTGCAGCTGCCTTGCAGCGAAAATCATGTCAACAGTTCCACGTTCTTTTCTGAAGCCACATTGACTCTCAGGAAGAAGCCCTTGGTCGAGATGGGCCGTGAGGCGATTGAGAAAAATTCTGGCGAGTATCTTCCCAGCGATTGAGAGCAAGGAGACGCCTCGGTGGTTGTCACAGGATTGGCAACATTTTTACGTTTGTAAAGGTGGACAGTTGACGCGTCCTTGAAATCTTGTGGCATGGTCTCGTTCACCCATATGTTTGTAAAGACTTGGTGAAGCTGCTCTGTTAGGACCGGCTCACCTGCCTTGTATATCTCTGCCCGGATGCAGTCAGGACCTGGCGTCTTACTGCTGGAAAGTTGCTGGATGGCTTTGTTTATTTCTACTATGGTTGGCAGATCATCAAGTGTATCATTAGGGGGAACTTGAGGAAGACAGTTGATGGTTTCATCGTCGAAGAAGGAAGTTGCATTTAAGATGTTGCTATAAGATGTTGCTAAAATGCTTTGCCCGTTGAAGGGTTTCTTTCTTATCGGTAACCAATGTTTACCCATCTGCACTGAGGAGGGGAACTATGCCTGGTGATGTAGGACCATAGACCGCTTTCAGTGAGTCGTAGAAGTTTGTCATATCATGTCTGTCAGCAAAGCCCTGAATTTCATCAGCTTTGCTGCTCAGTCAGGAGTCCCGAATGTGCTGCACTGCTCTCTGAATGTTATTGAAGCAATCTTTGTTTTTATGTTGATATCCATCCATCCATCATGTGCCATGCCGGTAAGCGTGGTCAGTCATGTTTTGCCATCTCACTCGATCACCAGAGTCGTGGATCAGCTCTGTGTTTCTGTCTCGACCATGCCACGAGGCCAAGCCATCCAGGTATTTGCTTCTCGGTCTTCCCCTTGGTCTGTTCCCTTCGATCTTACCAGTTGTCACCAAGTTCTCCAGATCATTTCTTCTCATAATATGCCCAAAAGATTTTGACTGTCTACGTCTAATATCTCTAATCAGTTTACGATCTTCATTTGTTTCTTGAAGGACCTGTTCATTGGTCTTTCTGGCTGTCCATGGTATTCTTTGCATTTTCCTCAGAAACCACATTTATACAGCCATCAGATGTTTTTCAGCTTGACTGCTCATTGTCAAAGCTTCACATCCATATAAAAGTACAGGTTCTATGTAGCATCTCAACATTCTTTTTCTCGTTTCAATTGACATCTTTTTATTGTTTTTTTTTTTTTTAATTGGTTTTTATATTTTATGTTGATATCGGGTCTTTCAAATATGCCTTGAGGAGAAGATGTTTCTCAGCCAGCAATTAATTGGTTGATGTCTTCGAAATTGTCATCAAACCTGTCTTTATATTTTCGGGGGGCTGAACCCAGGATTTCTATGGTAGTGTTGTAAAATATGTCCTTTAGGGCTCTCCCCTCTGTTTCCGCATCCTGTTTAGCTGCAGCATTGGGCTTCCAGCATATTTTCAAACGAGAGCTGCTTTTTATTTGCTGTTTAGGCGGGTGACATTTATTTATTTATTTATTTATTAGACGACCCGGCCCGGCTTCGCCCAGCTCCTGGCGGGGAACGTCTCATTTAATTCATATTCGGCCCCTGCTCCCGTTCCCGTTACCAAAAAAGAAGCCCGGCCCGGCTTCGCCCACACCTGGCAGGGAGCGTCTCATTTAATTAATATTCGGCCCCTGCTCCCGTTCCCGTTCTCAAAGAAGACGACCCGGCCCGGCTTCGCCCAGTCCCTGGTGGGGAGCGTCTCATTTAATTCATATTAGTAGTCATATAAGCTCCCGTTCCCGTTCCCGGAAATATGGCGAACAGATTGGAAGAGAACAATCTTCATCCCAATAACTAAATAGGGCAATCTGAACTTACTGAACGTAAACTTACCAAGATATCACGAAAACCCAATAAATACTGGGATGACTGTATAGATGTCGAAGAGAAATAAAAAGATGAGTTAGAAAATTTCCACGTTTTTAAAATAGATGCATTATTTTTATGAAAACTTTGAAAATGCCTTAAAGATTTTATCATTGTATATTATAACGCATATGCCTGTTGATAACTGTAGATAAACATTTTATAAAGCTTTGAACAAAATGCAACAATTATTTAAATTACATATATAGCAAAGCTACTAAAAGTTATGTCCCTTGATATAACTTTTCTTAAGTTAAGACCCCTTGCTATATATAAATTATAATGTAAATAAAAAATTAAATTTTATTACGTAAATAACTGTTTGTAAACTAACAAACTATGCCAGTTGGCAGCACGGGAATGAGAAGAACACGTGTAGAAAATTTCATCTCAATCGGATGGATCGTTCGCGAACGCGTAAATAACATACATACGGACATACATTGTATTATATATATATATATATATATATATATATATATATATATATATATATATATATATATATATATATATATATATATATATATATATATATATATATATATATATATATATATATAATTTTGCATTTTTACCCCCTGAGGACGCCATAGTGGTTTGATGTGTATGTTTATTTTCGAGATAATGAGACGATGGTCTGTCCAACATTCGGCACCACGCATATATTTGTCACCAGAACGTCTTGTCTGCCACGACTCCTGACGATGACATAGTAAATGATGTGCCAGTGTTTCGAGCGAGGGTGACTCCCACAATGTCATATTTCTCGATGGAAGAAGGAAAATTGTGTTGCTGATCAGGAGATCATGATAGACACAGGTCTGAAGGAGGAGGAGTCCATTGCTGTTACATTTTCAGACTCCGTACTTTCCAATGATGCCACCCAAGAGGCTGTATCCTTGCCTATTCTGGCATTGAAGTCCCCAAGGAGTATAAGTTTGTCTCCCGTGGGAACAGATATTAATACGTTGTGCAGATCCTCATAGAACTTGTTTTTGTCTTCATCTTAATTGATCATCGTTGGTGCGTATACACTCATGATGGTTGCATGCTTCTTTCCTGTCAGCAGGGGTAACTTAATGGCATAAGCCTGTCATTTATAGCCTTCGGAAATTCAGCTAGTTTGCCAACCAGAGCCGACATAATGACAAATCCCACACGGGATTGGTGTCTTTCCTCGCTTTTCTTCTACTCCAGAAGACCTATTTCACAGATTTGGCTTTCTTCTACAAGTCGTGTCTCGCTCAAGGCTGAAATGTCGATGTTGTACCCGCCAAACCCTGTCCCAATCAGTGCTGTTCGTCTCTCTGGGCCCGACGCGCCGTCTCTATCAAATAGGGTGCGTACATTCCAAGTTCTGATTGACAAGGTAATATAGTTTTCTCTTTTAGCTTAACCTGTTTTTACTTTGCATGTCGACCGCAGTTGGGTACCCACTCACCTCGGCCAGCTGGTTAGGTAATGATGGAGCTTTAGGGCACCTTTTCTAACCCCTTCCTCATGCTATGGAGGTGAGCAGTGCTTTCCTATAGAGGGCTGCTCAGTCGCTCAGGGGGCTGCCGAATCCCACTGCTGCTCCGGTCAGTAGAAGACGGCCATATGGCATGATGACTCCACTAGAGAGTTTCCGTGGTAACTGGTTACGCCGCCTGGCTCGCCATCTGAAGGTTGTGGTTTCGATTCCGGCCCATATCGTTCCGTTTGTGAGTGCAATTTGCTCGGAAATTTTCTAAAGGACGTCGCTTGAGGTTCGGTGTTGGTGCTTTGTGTGACGTTTTCGGCAGACCGCCATGCGGAAAGAGATCGAGCCAAGCGGGATACAACCAGGTGCAATGAAGACGAACCTCTTGCCTATAAATATTTCAGTGCCGAAGGATACTAAATCGCAACATGTGACTTCCCATTTGGACAGAAGGACGATATTTCCTTCAAATAGAAAATCGTGTTATTTGTTTTATTTCGAGTTATCTTCCGCAATTTCAATACTCAGTGAAATGAAATCTACATTATAATACTCGTTCGTGTGATTGTTTATGATGCTTGGACCAAACTTACTTTGTATTTGGCACTTAACCAGTTAAAAATCCTTATTTTTAATGACTCCACTACGCCGCGGTCAGCAGAGAGTTTAATCTTACAACAGACGTCATTACTAACGGTATAAGAAGGAATTCAGATTATCCTCACACCTGTGATAATTTACCTGATAAGGAAACTAAATTACCTCAGACACAAATGATATGTGTTTGTTTCCATGATAGTCGTGCCCAGCCACACACCCCAGGCTGGCTACCGTCTCTTGGACGCCGCTCCTGTTGCTAACGATAACGATGTCACATTTCCCATAATCCATTTCATAAGAGGATGTATTGTTGAGGCCATACTGGGCTAGGAATGTGGATTCATTTTCCAACTTCTTGCAAATGTGTGGAGGTTCAAATCCTGATTTTGAATTCAGAAGATAAATAAAGTGTGTCAAATATTGAAAAAATCAAAGCATATTAAAACTTTTTGTAACTGGTTATGGTAAACAACTTAAACATAAGACATAACGTGATACTTTTTTTTTTTTTTTTGCATATCCTTTACAGGAAATCGCTGTCAACAGCAGAATCTTTCAGCTGTCTGTTGATTTCTTGGCAAGATTATGCTCAGTAGTTTGCCATTGATTTCTGAGCGGCCGGCTCAGTATCCCGCAAGTCACCAGCGGGGGTAGAACCGCTCCCAGTTCTCTCCCGCTACGAAACTCTGTGTGATAAACGGGATTACGGAGAAAGTGTTGTAACCCCTCAGCCAGTAAGACCGGCTACGTGATACTAGAGAGATGTAATTATAGTAAGCGTTTCTTGTCATAGTATGCACATCAATGAGAAATGTCAACTGCAAACTATAAAATCAGTTCTAATCTGAAATGACGAAACAATAATTATCCAAGACTAGTAAAAGGAAAGAACGACACTAGCGTAGTGGCTAGGAACTCTTCTGTAGCGTAGTGGCTAGGAACTTGACGGTAGCGTAGTGGCTATGAACTTGACGGTAGCGTATTTGGCTAGGAACTCTTCTGTAGCGTAGTGGCTAGGAACTTGACTATAGCGTGTTGGGCTAGGAACCCTTCTGTAGTGTAGTGGCTAGGAACTTGATGGTAGCGTATTGGGCTAGAAACTCTTCTGTAGCGTAGTGGCTAGGAACTTGACGGTAGCGTACTGGGCTAGGAACTCTTCTGTAGCGTAGTAGCTAGGAACTTTACGGCAGCGTGGTGGCTAGGAACTCATCTGTAGCGAGGTAGCTAGGAACTCATCGGCCGGCCTGGTGGTTCAATCCGCATCGGGGTGAATTCGAATGCTTTAAAAATAGTCCCGCGCTCTCGGGTCGACCAAGCCTAAAGTGGGTACCAGGAAATGTCTGTGGAAGTAAAGGCGCCCCGCGTGACACTGACCACGTCAAGCACCGAGTGCCGATTGTTCTATACAAATATAGGTCTACAGCCATGTGCTCAATGCCCCATGAGGTGTGTAAACGGGTCGTTTACTTACTTAATAGTGTAAAAATCAATGCATTTTTTATGGCCTCTCCGTCGATAGCGACATCACAGAAAGCCTGTCTCACACCAAGCCCAGCCCTAAGTTTTGTTCTCGTCTTTACCTGACTATCGTCACTCGCTTCGCTCAATTTGTTACATCAACTAACCTTTGTGCTAATTTGAAATGACCGTGGCTAACAACATACGCTCCACATTCAAGCAATACTTGTGACTATGTGTTTTAAGTATTTCAGCCAAAGTATTATTCAAATATTCACTTCACATGATATACAACTAACTCTGCAGTATGCACCTGACGGGATTAACCGACATATGCCAGGCATGAAATCGTGTAACATATTTTTCGTGGCTTCTGTGTTGGCCCTGTGAGTGTTCATGATTCATGACCCTCAAATTAACCTGTGTTCGGGTGAAAGGTTCATTCATTGTTAGCCGTTAACTCTTAGCTAGTCTTGTCTCTATCCGTGCCTGTTATTAACTCTACCTGTTACCTATGTGCACAATGGAATATGACAGGTGTAAATGACAATGTTGGCTTATTCCTGTTAAACCGAACACCATTAGTGTACTATATTGCGGATGAATACGACAGGCTCTTCTCTACACACACAGAGACCAGATAGGAGTTTGGTCGGGAATTCTTGGAACAAAGCTGGCTTTGTATCTACAGGTGGATTCATTGTGTGTCTGTGCTAACACGAAAGCTTGAATCTGGACTGATCCTAGAGACTAAAGCTGTGTCGAGAAACCACATTGTGTGTCCCATGTAGCTTGAGTCCGGGTTGATCATAGAGCTGTTTCGGTTAGACAACAGTATCCTCTAGTGTGGATACATCTGACTAGACTGTCGGACTGATCCTAGAGCTGTGTCGAGAAACCACATTGTGTGTCCCATGTAGCTTGAGTCCGGGTTGATCCTAAAGCTGTTTTGGTTAGACAACAGTATCCTCTAGTGTGGATACATCTGACTAGACTGTCGGACTGATCCTAGAGCTGTGTCGAGAAACCACACTGTGTGTCCCATGTAGCTTGAGTCCGGGTTGATTATAGAGCTGTTTCGGTTAGACAACAGTATCCTCTCTCTGGTGTGGATACATCTGACTAGAGTATCGGACTGATCCTAGAGCTGTGTTGGTCAAACCACATTGTGTGTCCCATGAAGCTTGAGTCCGGGTTGATCCTAGAGCTGTGTCGGTTAGAATAGTTTCCTCTCTCTACTGTAGATACATTTTACTAGACTATCGGTAAGTTTTGCGGTGTCAAATTTATGAGCCTCGAATCACTACATCTTTCACTTTTTATATTGTCACCTGTTTCCTCTAATATCGGCATATTTCATCTACTTCCATCAGTGTCAATCGATACATGTATTATTAAATACTTGTATTTCTCATGCCATTCAAATGGCCTCAATGTATCCCCAACAAGTGATATTTCTCCTATAGCTTAACCCATGTATTTGTGCTCCATATTGTCAAAATTTATTGTGACTTAAAGCATTTTAAATAATCAAAAATTCACACACATGCACACATCGACATGTACATGCTCACCTACGAACACATGCATGTGTCTGTGTGTGATGTGCACGCGTGTGTGTACAGCACGATTCTGTCCTGTGAAGCCCCAGTGAAGCAAGTAAAATATATTAAGCGACCTTTCGGAAACCTCTCTGGGTCATTTTTCTCTTAGCGAACGACGAGGCAGGCGTCAAACCCTAAAAAGTCCTTGTTCCTAGATCTTATTTCAACACTCTTTGAATCCACACTAAGCTGGTCTAACTTCTGTATTTTTAATGAAACTGTTGAATGCATCTAATAATAAAATCATAAGATAACACAGATTATGGTCGTTACCATGAAGAAATAAATACAACAATGTAATATACGAGTAAATGGTAATATTCTTAAACAAGTGAATCAGTTCAAATATCTCCGAACAGTAATAACATCTGATGGGAGAAGTCTTGAAGAGATTAGAACACGTATCACTATAGCGAATGTATTATTTTGCAAGATGGAAAACATACTTACCAATAAAAATATGTCAAAAGTATAAAAAAGAGTATTGAAATGCTACATAGAACCTGTACTTCTGTATCAATGTGAGGCGTGGAGAATGACAAGCTGAAAAACGTCTAATGGCTTTTGATTTGTAGTTTCTGAGGAAAATGCAAAGAATACCATGGGCAGACAGAAAAACCCATCAGCAAGTTCTACAAGAAGCAGATGACAACCGTAAACTGATTAGAGAAATTAGACGTACACATTCAAACAATTTTTGGGCAAGTTATGATACTAAATAAACTAGAGGACTTGTTTGCAACAGGCAAGATTGAGGGGAAAAGAACAAAGAGAAGACATAGAGGTAAATAGCTGTATGGCTTGGTGGTATGATTAAGACAAAGACAAAGACCTGATCTACGACTCTGGTGATCGAGCGCGATAGTAAACCATTACCGCCCACGCTTATTGGCGTGGCACATGGTGACGAGTGAATGCATTAGTTCAACAAATAAAATGTTTAGTAAAACGAAATAAACCTTTAACAAAATAAACGCGAACCATTGATTCAACATTGATTCTAATGCAATATCTCAGAGACAACATGAACAGTAACTAGCAGATCAAACTGCTGTAGTAAACTAAGTTCCATAGATGACACAACAGTAAACAATCCATAGATGACACGCCAGTAGACAATATACAGATGACACGCCAGTAAACAATCCACAGATGACACGACAGTAAACAATCCACAGATGACACGACAGTAAACAATCCATAGATGACACGACAGTAAACAATCAACAGATGACACAACAGTAAACAATCCACAGATGACACGACAGTAAACAATCCTTAGATGACACGACAGTAAACAATCCATAGATGGCACGCCAGTAGACAATCAACAGATGACACGTCAGTAAACAATCCCTAGATGACACGATAGTAAACAATCCACAGATGACACGTCAGTAAACAATCCCTAGATGACACGATAGTAAACAATCCACAGATGACACGCCAGAAAACAATCCACAGATGACACGACAGTAGACAAACCACAGATGACACGACATTAAACAATCCATAGATGACACGACATTAAACAATCCATAGATGACACGACATTAAACAATCCATAGATGACACGACATTAAACAATCCATAGATGACACAACAGTAAGCAATCCATAGATGACATCCATAGATGACACGACAATAAGCAATCCATAGATGACACGCCAGTAGACAAATCACAGATGACACGACATTAAACAATCCATAGATGACACGACATTAAACAATCCTTAGATGACACGATTGTAAACAATCCTTAGATGACACAACAGTAAACAATCCATAGATGACACATCAGTAAACAATCCATAGATGACACGACAGTAAACAATCCATAGATGACATCCATAGATGACACGACAATAAGCAATCCATAGATGACACGACATTAAACAATCCATAGATGACACGACATTAAACAATCCATAGATGACATCCATAGATGACACGACAATAAGCAATCCATAGATGACACGACATTAAACAATCCATAGATGACACGACATTAAACAATCCATAGATGACATCCATAGATGACACGACATTAAACAATCCATAGATGACACGACATTAAACAATCCATAGATGACACGCCAGTAGACAATCCTTAGATGACACAACAGTAAACAATCCATAGATGACATCCATAGATGACACGACAATAAGCAATCCATAGATGACACGCCAGTAGACAAACCACAGATGATACGACAGTAAACAATCCTTAGATGACACAACAGTAAACAATCCATAGATGACACGACATTAAACAATCCATAGATGACACGCCAGTAAACAATCCATAGATGACACGACAGTAAACAATCCTTAGATGACACAACAGTAAACAATCCTTAGATGATACGACAGTAAACTATCCTTAGATGACACGACAGTAAACAATGATTAGATGACACAACAGTAAACAATCCTTAGATGACACAACAGTAAACAATCCATAGATGACACGACAGTAAACAATCCATAGATGACACGACAGTAAACAATCCTTAGATGATACGACAGTAAACAATCCTTAGATGACACGCCAGTAAACAATCCATAGATGACACGACAGTAAACTATCCTTAGATGACACGACAGTAAACAATGATTAGATGACACAACAGTAAACAATCCATAGATGACACGACAGTAAACAATCCTTAGATGACACGACAGTAAACAATACTTAGATGACACGACAGTAAACAATCCTTAGATAACACGACAGTAAACAATCCTTAGATGACACGACAAATAAACAATCCTTAGATGACACGACAAATAAACAATCTATAGATGACAAAACAGTAAACACTCCATAGATGACACGACAGTAAACAATCCATAGATGACACGACAGTAAACAATCCATAGATGACACGACAGTAAACACTCCACAGATGACACGACAGTAAACAATCTATAGACGACACGACAGTAAACAATCTACAGATGACACGACAGTAACCAATCCATAGATGACACGACAGTAAACACTCCACTGATGACACGATAGTAAACAATCAACAGATGACACGATAGTTAACAATCCATAGATGAAACGACAGTAAACAATCCATAGATGACACGACAGTAAACAATCCATCGATGACACGACAGTAAACAATCCATAGATGACACGACAATAAACAATCCTTAGATGACACAACAGCCACACATACCTGTAAACACGTACACGAGCACGGTGTTCGTTATAGAGAACCTAGCCATCATGTGAATAATAAACTGAGTCCAGAAGAATTTCCCGGGGTCACCCAGCTCCATCAACACCGCTTCAAATCCAACGGGACTTTCATTATCTGAGACCGAGGATATTTTTCGCCAAATTTGCTTAGAAATCCCCATGTCTGTTGTTGCTGGAATGTCCTCTTCTGGTTTCGATATCATTGGGATGTTTTCTTTGGCAGCCAGCTCTCGGCCATCAGGATCCAAGTTTACATTTCTGATGTCTATGTTTATTGGGCCTCGCTTACTGTTGTCTTTCTCATCGACGTTGTTTTCTATCTTTGAATTTGAATCGAGGAGATAAGAATCCTTTGTTGTGACCGAAATTACCGGCATTACTGTATGTTCTTTTATGCCATGAGGTGTCTGGTGATGATCAATATTCATGATTCCACTGTTGCCACCTGCCAATTTAACTTTAATCTAATCGCTTTATTGATTGATATTGAAAGAATAATTTCCCATTGCCCTGGTCACTAGCCATTTCTTACATCGTTCATTGTTAGACATACAATTTCTGCCGTTGTCAACACGATTCTCTATCTTTCAGTATTCTATTGTTCATAAATGCATTGTTCATAAATGCATTGTTCATAAATGCATTGTTAACACATCAAATCAGAAATGTACACATTAATTTAAAAACGTCTAAGTGTGAAATAATAAGAACGTTTAGTCGAGTATAGAAATAAGTACACTGTGTTATACAATCGGAAATGCGATAATTTATGCAACACACAACAGCACAGTTATCACATTGAGGTTAGGAATTAAACCGTGAAACCAGAGTCGTATAGTTCGGTAAAGATATCGTGCTCTTGCTTGTATATGCATGACGTTCCGTGGTCTAAAACTTTAGTGTCAGTTATCACTCACACACACACACACGCACACACACACACACACATTAATACACACATAGACACACACACTCGTAGACACACACGCACAGGGACACACACACGCACACACACACACACACACATTTACATCCGCGATAGCTAACATCAGGAATGTCACAGACACCACTGTCTGTGCTCCAGACAGTACAGTCAGATGGTACTATCACAGTAGAATGCCCATCTGCCGGTGTTTAGGTGATTAGTGAATATATCACTGTGCATCATCGATAACAATCGATTATTTTGTGATACACTAGTAGGAAAGGTGTCACACTTGCAGCCAAGTTATTCACTTAAAGCACATGTGTCAAACTCAAGGCCCGCGGGCAAAAAAATTTTTTTTTTCATTGTCACGATATAAAGTGCAAATCAAATTCCCTAATTAGCAACCTTCCCAATGATAGGCTACATGAGAGCGTTCTCGCTTCGATCAGAATAAGCGAAAATAAAATTTGCTTAGTTAGTTAGTTAGTTAGTTAGTTAGTTAGTTAGTTAGTTAGTTAGTCAGTCGAGGCTCCAACTTCACGGCAACGGGTCACCCCTATTATGCTCCGTTCTTGTGCCAGTGAATATCACACAATATGCTCCCCACTGTCCAATGTGAAAAGTGGAACAGACAGGAGTCTCGGCAATCCAACAGCCCGCACAGGTACACTGTGCATAATGCCGCCACCAGAATGCCAACACAAAAGTCCTCCACGGATACCACAGTTCATCGTCGATGGACTCGGCAGTCACCAGAAAGACCTCATTGACCCGGGTTTTCTCACATGGCTCTGTCTCTATCCGCAGGGCGACCCGCCGAAAGCGTCGCATTAAGCACGAATTCCGTAGCTCTAGCGCCGACTCCCAGGAGTCTCCTGAAAAATGCACTCGTGAACCGAAAAGGCAAATCAGTAAATTCAGCAACAGCCGGTAGCCATTGTTCCGAACATGCAGGTCACTGTACAAACAAAAGCGGACATGTAAAAGCATTCCACGTGAATATCACAGCTCACAGAGTCGCACCACGCACTCACTCAGTAGCAGGGCGACGTATTCATTGATTGATTGATTGATTTAGGAACCGACATCACAGCATTCGGGGCTTTTCCATAAGCGCTTCGTCCCCATCCTCAGAAGCCAGCGAAGAGTTCCAACCCCAATAGTACCAGTAGCAATCTGATTATATGTGCGTCTCGTCTTTCCTCTAAGCGTCGAGCCTCGGTCAGATCCCCTCGTCACTCCACGCTGTCGCATTCTTGCCAGACCATGGTGATCCATTTGCTCCTCCGAGGTGTACACGTGCTCCCACAATGCCGCAACCACGTCTGCCTTATCATGCATCAATACTCCACCATGTTTTGCAGAGCCAGCCAATCTGTCTGCCTATTCATTCCTCAACACACCAGCATGTCCCGGAGAAAATATCCAGACGATGCTTGCCACCCGTGACTTCCGAAGCGAAGCAAGCCACTCGGCACTATAGCTTGCCAGTCCTCACCCTACTAAGCATGCTTTCTGAAGGCGACGGAACCATATACTACCAGGCCAGCATGAGGAAAATGCGAAATGCAAACAGCAGCCACAAGGATAAATATTCCAGAGGCCATAGCGGTTCAATGCATAACCGCCATGCTGGGTACCGGAAGTGTTAGTCGTTATAGTTACCTAGCAACATTCAGATGCTCGTTTAGGATTGGCGCATACAAAATGAAAGTAGTGTAATGCCTGGATATTACACCACCTCTTCCCGCCACGACTAACCTGATATCAATCTAGCGTCTGTCGGTAGAAGCACAATCTTTTAAAATCAAAGCTAGCCTTTAAAATGGCCATGAGAAAAGTTGATTCTGAAAACAGAGCCTTTCAAAGCCGCTGGGAGGCTGAATATATGAAAAGTAATTTCGAGCTGTTTCGTAATCCATTTGCCATAGATGTGGAAACTGAACCTGTAAATTTGCATATGGAGTTAATAGAGCTGCAGTGTAATAGGACACTAAAGGCATAGTACGACACTGTGAGGCTGCATAGTTCACTCGTTTCATTCCTGAAGAGATGCTCCGGCTTCGTCTACACGCGGCTCGAACCTTGAGCATGTTTGGCAGCACTTATCTGTGTGAGCAGCTGTTTTCTGTGATGAAGATTAACAAAACGTCTAACAGGAGTCGTCTCACTGATGAACAATTGCAATCCATCATGAGAATCTCAATGACACAAAACATTACTCCCAACATAAACGAACGTTTAGCTAAGAAAAGATGCCAAACATCGTGCTCTGACAAATTGACATAAGAGTGAAAATGTGTATACCAATGATGTTTTATTTTTAACAATTTTTTCTGTTTTAATTTATACTAATGTTTAACAACAAAAAAAAGGTTTAATTTTCGGCATATTAAATGTTTATCCTATCTGGCCCGCAATCTTACCTGCGTTTTGAGTTTTGGCCCGCTGAGCGATTGAGTTTGACACCCCTGGCTTAAAGGTATCAATACTTGTGATCATCATCATCGTCTTCCACTTTTACCGTCAAGCGTCCCGGGGAGGAATAGTTGACGTGCTAGCATCCGATGTGTGGCACCGGATAGTTTCATTTCATGTGATGAAGTACAAATCTATCTTTGATTTCGACAAACCATTTTCTTCGCGGGCTTCCTGTTGCTCGCGTATCAGATGATTTTTGATGTAACGCCAGTGCAGGTAATTGAAGGTGTTGCATTCTAAAGAGATGGCCGAGCCATTTGATATTCTGCCTTTCAATGCTCGTGACACAATGTATTGATACCACTGTCTGTCTGATATCAGTGATAAAAACTCCGCCGCGGAGTAAGCACGACAGGAGGCTCCTGATCATCAGAATCAGTCCCCTTTCACGGAATGTTTCACAGACATTCTCTAGGGCGGGCCCACCAGGATCATGCTTGCTTGCTTGGGTTCGCTGACTGTGAACTCCAGCGTGAAGTCCTGTATGTCGGATGAAGACATCCTGTTGTCCAACATCAGTGTGATGTCACACCGGACCTGAGGTTTGCGTGAGTATCCGTTGTCCCATGTTTGGCTTATTGGTGTGCAGACTGGTGGTGCCTCGCCGTGCAGGCAGATACTCTCCGACTTTGTGAGAATCAGCGATCCTACTACGTAAGTCGGGACTCCGAAGGGACCTGTTGCCCAGGACGCATGACTAGAGACGTGTTAGTAGGTTTTGGCCAGTATAAAACCTGCGCTGTGCCATGGAAACACATCTGCGTTCCCACCAGGATCATGACGCCGCGTGTCTTTCTCCTGCCGAGAGTTCAACTCATGTTTTGAGACGTTGGTTGTCCCTCAACTGCGAAATGTGCCTGCTCCAAAGCCACCCCTCTCTCTGGGAGGAGATCAGCGTACACCCGGTGCTTCGTACCCTCACACATATCCTAGCACCTTGGTCAGAGGAAGCGAGCTTCTTTCCTAATCAATTGCCTCCGTGGCCTCCACGCCCGCGGTCCGCTTGGCACCGTAATACGTCTTTGCTACCATGTTGCCTTCTTCGTACCCCGTTCATGGCCCACGGAGCCGCACTCCGGGACACCTCTCATCTCTGGGATGCTGGCTTTTTCTCTGGGCTACTTGGTTGGGACTTGGGCTCCTCGATCCTCAACCCGTCTCTACTGAGGAGTGCGACCCTCGCCATGACGAATAATATGTGCGAAATCGTACACCCCATTGCAATACCCACCTGCAGGTCGATCAGTCAAGTCGTGAACTTCGCGGTCGAGATGCGAAGGGAGAAACCCCAGAAGTATTGCATAAGCATTGTTGTTATTTCTTATGGCACGTGATTTGTCTTGGGGGATTGCCATTACATCTGGTCTGGTATTGGTCCAACCACATCACGTGGAGATCTTCCTTCTTCATCTTCGCATTCTGGATAGCTTCCGAGATGATGGTGCCATGCAAATCACATCTGGTGACTCCAGAGATACCCCCTTTGTGCATGGATTTGTCGAGTAAATTTTCCTCATCAAGTACGTCGTGATTCAGCTGGCTATGATTGAGAAGAATATTTCCCCCTCGACCTTCTGAGAGAGAGAGAGAGAGAGAGAGAGAGAGAGAGAGAGAGAGAGAGAGAGAGAGAGAGAGAGAGAGAGAGAGAGAGAGAGAGAGAGAGAGAGAGAGAGAGATCGGCCTTAACTGGGTAATGCTGGTAGAGTTGTGCTCTTTGGGAATGTAGATTCCGTTGACTTTCTTCCACCCCGCACTGACGTGCTTATGCTTCCACGCGGATCTCAGGATCCAGTGGAGTTTCTTACGACATTCGGGCATCGCTTGTATACGATATAAGTTACATCGTTCTGAACAGGTGCCAATTTGCTGCCTGCTTTCTTAACCACTACCAGGACCACGTTCCACAACGGAGCCTTGCTATTGAAATGAACCGTTGGTTTCTCCGACCTTACGACCTCCCGCCTCCCACAACGTTTTCAAGTGGAATGTCCCTCTGGACATCATATTTGAATTCGTCTCCACAAGATGCTCATCTTTGGTGATATTGGTACTTCCAGATCGTGGCTGTTTGAACAAGTTCATAGCAAACTGATATGGTTCTCGAAATAATTTCACTCGTGCCTTCTGTGTGTTCTGTCTGATTCTGCAGAACATTTCTGCTCGGCTGAGGGTATTGTGCCAAGCATTCAGGTGTTGCCACACCGGGTGCAAGCCCTTCTTCTCACTCTCAGCTGCGGCATGAAACCGTTTGCAAACGGTTTTCTATTGAGCTCATATCTCCTCTATCAGTGCTTTCCTCCTGTTCTTCTGCGGACTAGTTACCTCTTTACTCTCGCTGCATCCACATTGACGCAATGAGTGGAGGTACTTTGTACTTTTTCTTCTAGCGGAGTTTGTTTTAACCCATCCTCTAAAACTTGGGACCGCGTATTGTCGAGTTTAGCCCATGCTGCCACCTTCTCGGTGGCAGGAGGAAAGGGGGAGGGGGGGGGGGGCCTGATCTTCACACTGGTATTGTTGGAAGAGTGCTCAAGTATGTCACAGGGGCCATGGGCTTGAATCTTCTCAGACCTGTGGCTTTCTGCCTGGCTGACACCTTCTAACGACATACTCGTTTCCAAGGCGCGCAGTTTATTCCCCTGTAACGCATTTGTACATTTCTTCAAGCAAACAAAAAATATTATTACCCTGTAGGTGGCGAAGATTTTACCACAAACGCACGCCTACCCAGTTGTTTGCCTGGAATCGTAGTTCGTTTGTCGTTTTTGATCATCATCGTGAGTCAGTTGCAGATCCTTCATGCTCTCCCAACCCACGATTTTTCTTAGGATCAAATGGGCATTTACTTTTATACTTAACACGTTCCGCGACATGAACATTATACAACATTAGGGATTGTCAGCCCGGTCTGCTGTCGGCTCCACCGTCACCTGTGGAATCAATTCCGCCACTGCCTTGCCAGTCTTTCCAGGGCGTAAGCTGTCTTTCTAGATTGTCAATCCGTCTCTCCGGATTGTCAGTTGGACTGACCATAATTCAAGGACAAAAACTCCATCACTTAGTAGGTGGATTCTGATCGTCAGAATAGAGATGCCTCTTTCTGGGAATGATTCTGCCCTTTATATTCCTGACACTCTCTGGGGCGGACCCAACCGGGTCAAGACTCCGGGTGTCTTTCTCCTGTCGTTAGTTCAATCCATGTATCGAGACGTCGCACTGTTTTCTGCTTGTCGCATAACTGCAACATGTGCCTTTTCCCAAGCCACCCCTCCTTAGGGGAGAAGAGCAGCGTACACCCGGTGCTTCATTCCCCCACATATATCTTAGTGCCTTGACCGTGGGAAGTAGCTTCTTCCCTGGCCGATTGCCTCCGTCTCCTCCATGCCGGCGGCCGCCATGAACGAACGAAAGAACAAACTTCATGTTAAAAGGGTTAAGAATGTGGCACGCAGGCCCGTCTGACAATCTGCCCTACTTCTCTCTTTCCTCTCATACGTTATTTCATTCAACATCACCTATGAAGCTAATCCTAGACAACAAAAGAGCTATGACCGTTATAGTTATGTGCAGCCTTGTTGCCTTTTCGTGCCCCATAGAAGGGGGTACAAAGAAGTCAACATGTCAGAAAAGACTTATAACGGTGCATAATCTCACTTGTTACTCGGGTCGAATAGTTAAGCTATCAGCCCTTCTCAACATCTCATCACGCAGTTGATGATTTTGTCTAAGTGTGATTTGGATAATGTCCAAGTTTGACATTGATAGCCTGGGATTGGTATGAATATGCTATTTATGATCTGTCTGTCACATACTTAATGTATGTGTGAATGTGTAAGTAAATGTGTGTATAAATGTAACTTTCTGGGTTAAGAGTTAAAATAAAATACGAAAAGTATTAACAGACAACTAGATTAGAAGAGCAATTAACAAAGACAGACATACGCAGCTTTATGGCCAACTTATACCCTTAAAGGTTAAAAGTACAGGTCAGCAAAGTGGCGCTATGGCAAGCCGCTAGGGAAATACTGGGGAAGCCTTTTTTCGACAACTTGATACTATTTGATGCTAATCTTCATTAAATTATTACATTGTGTTACCACTGGTGTAGAGTTATTCCCTAAGTTCTGCCGTGACACCTCACATCTATGATTGTCCCCACTAGATGACTAAAAGGAGCCATTGAGGTTCATGCCACTGTCATTCCGTAGACATTGGTACATGTGAGTGTTTCAACATGCGTCTGTCATTCTGTGAATGACATTCTGTGAATGACAGACGCATACCGAAAACGTAATTGCTTTTTTTACATCTGATTTCAATTTCTCTGTCTTCTCTGCCATATTCTGTGATCATACTTATTAGATATTTAAATTCTATAACTTGTTACAGAGGTTTAATATTTATCAATATATTTAGTGGACTAGGTGATCTGTAAACTTGCATTACTTCAGTTTTGGTTGTATTGTATTTAAACATTATGCATATTGTATATTGCATAGACCACATTTTCACCCTCAGAATAATCATTGAAGACTCCGTAGAATTCCAGTCGAAATTAATCACAAACTTTGTCGACTTTCAAAAAGCCTTCGACAGCATCCACCGTCCTTCACTTTGGAATCTACTTAACATCTATGGTTTTCCTACCAAATATACCAACGTCATAAAATCTTTCTACAAAGAGACACGTTGCTGCGTAAGAACAGAAACAGGCAACTCTGACTGGTTCTCAGTCGAAACAGGAGTGAAACAGGGTTGTGTCTTATCACCGATGCTTTTTGGAATAGCTATCGATTGGGTCATGCGCAAATGCACAAGCAACACAAATATGGGTATTCATTGGGTTGACAAAATTCTAGAAGACCTGGACTTTGCCGACGACATAGTGCTTTTGAGTTCAACACATCCGGATGCTCAAGAGAAAATAAACCACCTCCAAAATGTTTCAGGGCAAATTGGTCTCCAAATTAACACCACAAAAACAAAGACTATTGATCTTACCAACAGTTCAGATGAGACCAAATTGAACAGCTACGTTCTTGAAAAAGTCAACAGCTTCACATACCTAGGAAGCAAAATGACATCCACAGGGGACTCAACACCAGAAATATCAACTAGAATCGCACTGGCATCTAGTGCCTTCAACAAACTGTCAAACATCTGGAAGTCAAAGACACTCAGCAAACACACAAAACTTAAAATCTTCAACTCTTGTGTGATTCCAGTGTTAACGTATGGATGTGAAAGTTGGAAATCAACGGTAGCTTTAGATAAAAAATTAGACAATTTTGAGAACAAATGTCTTAGAAGACTTCTAAACATCCACTGGACAGACTTCAGAACCAATTCGCAAATAAGACAAGAGACTAAGCAAGATACAGTATCCAATTTCATAAGAAGACGCCGTTGGAACTACATCGGCCATGTACTCAGAATGGACAAGACAAGACTCCCCTACCAAGCCCTCATATGGTCACCGGTAGGGAAAAGAAAACGGGGAAGACCAAGAGAGACCCTGCGTAGAACCATCATTAGAGAAGGCTCATTCAATGGCCAAGTAAATATCCAAGATCTACAACAGATAGCAGCGAACCGCCAGGCATGGAGAGACAGGACTTCTGCCCTATGCGCCGCCTTAGGCTCAAGAGGAAAGACTAACTAACTAACTAATATTGTATCTGCTGCATTTTAAACTCGGTTTATTAATATGATTTTGCGGTTTGCACTCGTCGCTGTAAAACAGGCAGTGATCATCTGCAAATAAAAGCTCATTTATTGCGGGTGGATCTGTTGTTTCGTCTAACGTAAAGAGTTGGAGAGTTTCTGAACTTGTTCTCTCAAGGCTTGCTTCTTTGAATATTATAAGTGGATATTAAATATCGGATTGGGGGGAGACGGGAGGGGGTGGGGGTTGGGGGTGAGCAAACATCCCTGTCTCACTCCTGTATTGACTGTGAACATATCTGATATGCCTTCTTGTGTTCTTACTGCACTTTGGCTCGAGTGGTACATGGCTATGATGTTTTCTAGCAATTGTCCTTGATTCCCGTACTCTTCTTTGATCGTTCATAATGTATACCCATCTACTATATCGAAAGCCTTTTCCTGATCTACAAACGCAATATTATGATAGTCGCTATTTTCGATATCTTGTTCACATATTTCATATTTATTGTCTAGCTCCAAGCTAACCCATATCTTAAATAATCAACCAAAGCAATCAACAGCATAGAGAGACATGATACAACAAAATATAGAAAGACACGATACAACAAAGACACAACACAACAAAGTACAAAGAGACATAATATAACATTTGACACTATTCCTGTGATAATATAACAAAGTACAAGGAGACACAATACAACAAAGTACAGAGAGACACAATACAAAACAGTTTATAGAGACATGATACAACAAAGTACAGAGCGACACAATACAAAAGCGTTTTGAGAGACATAATACAACAAAGTACAGAGAGACAAAACAAAGTTTAGTGAGACATAATACAATAAAAAGTACGGAGAGACATAATACAACAAAGTACATTGAGACATAATACAACAAAGCACAGTGAGAAATAATACAACAAACATTAAAGCATGCCATGTGTAATTTAATACTGTTAAGACGGTTTGACTATGACTGATTCTCTCACACAGATGACCTTACAGGTAACTAAACAATATGAATATTGGGCACATAATAATTAACAACTGCAGTAAATGTGCAACACTGAACTAATAACATGAAAGTGACGATACCTGAAAAAAAAACCCAGCTAAACAGTCCTACAACCTGCAACTACAACAATACATTTGTTGTATCGTGTCTTTCTATATTTTGTTGTATCATGTCTCTCTATGCTGTTGATTGCTTTGGTTGATTATTCTAACGCGATATTTTGG
>JACEFZ010002435.1:0-27500 GCA_014155875.1 Cepaea nemoralis
GGGAACAAAAAAAACAAAAGGGGTTTTTTGTTTGGGAAAAACCTTTAAAAAACTTTTGGTTTTAAAAAACCAAACGCCCCCCAACGGCGGCGAATATAAGGAGAGGAAGTCTGGGAAAGTTAATTATGGAGGGAGGTGTACCAGAGAAGAGAAGAAGAGGAAGACCACAACGCAGATAGATTAATGATGATATTATAGGCAATTTACACATGGCAGCAACATAATAAAGGTATCTTGATTATGGTAGAGAGACGTTTCGAATGATCGTTATTGGGGTTTTAAAAAAAAAAAAAAAAACACACACACACACCCGTAAAACTGTGAGGTACGGTTGGACGAGCGGCTAAGAATGCCTTGTTCTTCTTCGGGAGGAGTGGAATTCTATGAAATGTGTTGAGAACTTTTTACAACATTTAATTTTGTGTACTACTCAAAATCAATAAAGTCATCTTTCATTATTTTAAATTTATAATGTATTGAAATTGAACTGTTAAGTTCAACTAAGCAGTATAACAATAGCATATTTTCCCCAATAATTTAGACTGACAACTGTAAAGAAGATTTTACAAATGCAGTATCAATTTTCAACAATCCAGGTTACTATTCTCCTTACGAAGTAAAATAGCATGAACATACAAAGTGAATAAAGAATAATTCATAATCTTGGTGTTTACTCGAAGACAAAGGAATCCATAGATTAATGAGATGTGTGCTCATCAATCAATCAGTGACAGTAGAATATTCCTGCCAAAAACAACTGCATCGAGGAATATCTCAGGGAAGGACAAGTGTATTCAACAACAACTCAAATGGAAACATAATCGTATCTCCCATGAGCTATTATTAGATTTTTACATGAAAACAATGGCGGACTGTCTTTTCTTAAAGATGCCTACAAAATCATGATCCGTCACGGAACATTCTAAAACAAATTAATCGATGCAACCATCTCGGAATGGTCATGGAATCTGATAGAAGGCGTCTTGTGGAGACGAACAAGAATTGCCATGGGAAAGATAACCTTTCGCAACATGAAAAAATGTCCTCACCAATAAAAAGCCAGTTTCAGTGAGAATAGTTAATTAATTAGTTAATTAGTTAGTTAATCACTCGTCAGATTAACCTCAATGCACAGAAGCCCATTCAAAACTAAGTGTTCGGATCCCTAGCTCATTATCTCCCTCAGCGATGCATGTGGTCGACGACGCCAGGAGCGATGTGAGGGAATCAAAGAAGTATAGTCAACCATCACGGTTGGCTATACTTCTTTTGCTCCCTGCACATCGCTCCTGTCTCACTTGACATCTTTTCAATTGATATTTTTGTAGTCTGACCAAAGTTGCAGATTTGTAGTCGCCTTGTTGATTCGTTTAACATAATTCGTTTCTGACAGAAAAAAAAAAAGAAAAGAAGAAACGAATGAGAAAGTCCTTCAAGAAACAAATGAGAATCTTAGAAACAGTAGATGTAGACCAGTGATTCTCAACCTTTTTTGGCCCATGCCCCTCCTCCTTTAGCATATGTTCCGAACGTCATCCCCCCCTTTCAAATGTCCTCCCTATAAATCCCCCCCCCCCACCCTGACATAGTATACATAAAAATGGAAGCTAAATTTAATAACACATACTAGAACAAGTCTAGACATCTACATACAACGTGATTTGCGGGTCTACTTACGTTATAAAACGAATTTCATTAGGGCGAGAAGTACAGAACCGTAAAATTTAGAGGGAAAAACAATATCAAGTAACTGGTTCTTGTATTAATGCGATCTTGAAATAATCTTAATCCCCCCCCCCCTCAGAAATCCTAAAATTCCCCCCTGGGGGGGGGGGGGATTCCCCACCGGTTGAGAACCACTGGTGTAGACAGTCAAGATATTTTGGTTACGTTATGAGAAGAAATAAACTTGAAAACTGAATAACTGATAAAATTGATGAATAAAAGAGCAAAGGGAAGGCAAAACGATGAATATCCGAACGTCTTAGCCATATGGCACAATCCGGACAATGGAACAGACAAAACCCAAGATTGGTGATCGTAGTGAGAGTGACGAACAATGACCGCTCACGCTTATCGGATGATGAGCATGTCCAATTTTAATACGTAACTGTGACCAACTACCGCGTTCATATCATTAGCAGAACGAATCCTGTGCTTTGATGATAGTGCTGACTAAATTAAGACGTTTTTCTTCTCGTTCATAAAGCAACGGTACACAACTGAACATAGAATTGCCTAGAAAATCAACTTGGGGTTGGCCGTAACGTCCTGCACATGGCATGCAATATATTTTTTATTTGCTGACTAAGGCGATCCAGGAACGAAGTCCGCGGACTTGACCTCGGTGACCTAGTAGCCGGAGAGTGTGGGCTGTCTAGACAATTTGGACATTATTAAAACACGAGTGTACTTATTTTCTTCACTTGCTCATATCTCACTGCATTATTGTCACCTTTCAACTTGTTTGGGTAAACATGTAGGTAAATACGCTGTATCCTTAATATAGCGAAATTGCTGCACCTTGAAATGCGACAGCAAGTCTTATATCAATTTAATTAAAGGATTATTGTGCAAGTGCACATCAAATGTCCAATCAAATGTGCTCATGTCGGGGAGCTGTAAGACTCGGTATGAGATAGCGAAGAGGATTGGCTAGTCTCCAGAAGACGATTATTGGATTTAATCTCATGGCGACAATATATGTAGTATCACATTCGAGTGGTGGGCGGACATATGAGAACGAATTTTATGGTTCTGTTTAAAGTAATTTGATGATCTACGGTGGCTTTTATAGCCATTCCAAGACGAAAATAAGACTGAGTTGTTTTGCCTTAATGAAAAGGTGATAGTAGCAACACAGCTGAATTAAGACACGGTGATAGTACAGTACAGAGGAATTACTGGAAAGATGCACTCGCACTTGATGATACCTACTGGCACCTTGCCGTCTTGACAGACGATAGTTTATCACATTATACTTTAAAAAAAAAAAAAAAAAGGCATAACTACAATGCATGGTGGTAGCGAATGTGACTGAAAAGATCAATGCTCGGATAAACGTTCGTCCACAATGGATGCATGTGATCACATGGTCAAATGCACTGTCACGTACCATCTGCCGTCTTACATGCTCCGTGTCAGGCATATCTGCAATAATGATCTCCTTTGTCTTTATTCTATTCCTGATCGTTTCACTCGATATAACGCGATCAGCTGCGACTTGCTTCCAAGGTGCAATATCAATGCTTCTATAAATCATGTCCTGCTTACACAATCTTTGTACCGTAATAGAGGCCGTCCCCGAGATCTTTTACCTATCTGTAATTAACCAAAAAAAAAAAAAGATGTCCCTTAGTATTCTACCATCACCCATTCTAATAATGTGTTCTTTATATCTAGGTCTACGAAGACTGAGCATGGAACAAAACGTCACACAACCCGATCTTTCCAATACTTCCGTATTTGTGATCTGATCTTGCAACGTGTAGGGTAACGCCAGAATGATAGTAGCTAATTTTGAGTGAAAGCCATATCCCAATGGATAGACCAGGATCTTATTTGGTTCTCATCTCTTTACATAGCCCATGTATGGTTCCATTAATACAGCTTGTGTACGACAGTGGCCACACCACGGCAACAATCTTGGCTGTCTGGCTAAACTACATGATTGAGTAGGGGTAATATCCTAATACACTGGTAATGTCCTTCCCTAGTACACAAAATACTGGGACGGTGAACAAGGCGGATGAATCTACACAGATCTAAGGCTTCGAAAGCGAAACAGCAGAGTGAGTGACACACATGAGGCGTTGTTCAGTAGCTAGACAAACGTAATTAGAAATCAGCAATGACCACTTCAGGTTTACGAGACTGTTGTTCTGTATCAAAAGATTGACACTACGTAGGTAGCTAAGCTGAGTTATCATCACACAACTCGGGATAATACCATACACACTCAGTCCTCATCTTCAACAATCAGCGAAGAACCCCAATAGAAATGGCACCAGCTGCAATATGGTTATGTGGCAGTCTGGCCTTTTCTTGGAGCACTGATTATCAGCCATATCCGCTGGTCAATCCCTGCAGCACCAGTCTTTCCAGGAAATAATAGTGCATCTGCTCTCAGTTTACACATGATCCCAAAGGGCACTAACCACATCTGCCTTATCGTGCTTCAATAACCCACCCTGCGATGCAGACCCAATCACTTTATTCCCCTGCTAGTTTCTCAGTATGTCCTGGGCAGAACATCCAACGGATGTTCTCTATCTTTGATTTGTTGGATGAAACATGTCACTGTACTACACGAAATATGCATGTCTTCTTTACTGACTTAAAGACAACAAGAAAGGTCCATGTTCAACTGTGTTGTGGACACATATTGTATAGTGTACAGCAAGACGCTACACGATCGTCTGTCAGTGCAAGGTAAATAGAATATCAGAGAATTGATTAGATACATCAGCTTATCATGTTGACCTGTGTCTGGGAGACTTAAGATTATTATTATTAATATTTGCATCATTATTTTTACCTTCGAAGATGATCAACAAGCTTACAGATCTTGCTAGCGTCACCAAAGTATTACATCTATGACTCATTGTTGGGATGAAAGAATAATAAATATGCGAGAGCTTATATCTTATATATAAATTGCGATCTCCGTCTGTCTGTCTGTCTGTCTGTCTGTCTGTCTGTCTGTCTGTATGTCCGTATGTCCTTTATTTGTTCGCGAACGGCCCATCCGATTGAGATGAAATTTTCTACACGTCTTCCTTTCATTCCAGAGCTGCCAACTGTGATATTTTTTTAGTGTGAAATCGGCTGCTTACCCAATATTATTTCATTTTTCATTTTTCATTGTAATTTCATATATCTCAGGGGACATAACTCTGTAAAAGTTATTTCAAGGGGCATAACTTTTCTGTATAACTTATAGTCATATTGTGGCATCGTTTTCAAAGATTTATAAACTCCTTGTCCATAGTTATGTACCGGCATATGAGTTATAATAAACAATGATACAATCTGTAAGGCATTTTCAAATTTTTCATAAAAATAATGCACAATGCATAACATTGTAACTCATCTTTTTTTGCTTAAGAGTTACTGAAGTCATGCAGGTGATTAGAAAGAGTTTTCAATTAAAAATAATGGGATGGTGTGTGGAAAAAACATTCTTTAAGTTACTTTTTTTATTGTATGAATTTAATGAGACGCTACCCGCCAGGAGCTGGGCGAAGCCACGCGGGTCAGATAGATAGACAGACCCACCTTTTCGCTGCAGTTGTCTACAGGCATATGCGTTAAAATCCTCCTCCTACTCTCCCCTCCTCCTCCTACCCTCCCCTCCTCCCTCTCCCTCCTCCCTCCTCCTCCTCCTTCCTCCTCCTCCCTCTTCCTCCTACCTCCTCCCTCTTCCTCCTACCTCCTCGCCCTCCTCCTAATCTCCTCTTCCTTACTCCTCCCTTCTCCTCCTCTCTCCTCCCACTCCCTCCTCCTCCCTCCTTCTAATTCTACGTCCTCCCCCTCCTCCTCCCTCCTCCTCCTCCCTCCTCCCCCTCCTCCTCCCTCTCCTCCTCCCTCCTCCTCATTCCTCCTCCTCCTTCCTCCTCATCCTCTCTCCTCCTCCCTCCTCCTCCCTCTACCTCCTCCCTCCTCCTCCCTCCACATCCCTCCTCCTCCCTCCTCCTCCCTCTACCTCCTCCCTCCTCCTACCTCCTCCTCCTCTCTCCTCCTCTTAATCCCTCCTCCTCCCTCCTATTCCTCCCTACTCCTACTCCTCCCTCCTCCTACGTCCTCCCCCTCATCCCTCCTACTCCCTCCTCCTTCTCCTCCCGTTGTCTCCCTCCTCCACCTACCTCCTCCTCCTCTTACTCCTCCCTCCTCCTCCCTCCTCATCCCTCTCCTCCTCCCTCCTCATCCCTCCTCCTCCCTTCTCCTCCTCCCTCCTCATCCTCTCTCCTCCTCTCCTCCTCCTCCTCCCTCCACATCCCTCCTCCTCCTCCCTCCTCCTCCCTCTCCTCCTCCATCCTCCTCATCCCTCCTCCTCCCTTCTCCTCCTCCCTCCTCATCCTCTCTCCTCCTCCCTCTACCTCCTCCCTCCACATCCGTCCTCCTCCTCCCTCTTCCTCCTCCTCCCTCCTCCTCCTCCCTCCTCCTCCTTCTCCTCTCTCCTCCTTCTCCCTCCTCCTTCTCCCTCTTCCTCCTCCCTCCTCCTAATCACTCCTCTTCCTTCCTCCTCCCTTCTCCTCCTCTCTCCTCCTACTCCCTCCTCCTCCTCCTACGTCCTCCCCCTCATCCCTCCTCCTCCTACCTCCTCCCCCTCCTCCTCTCTCCACCTCCCTCCTCCCTCTTCCTCCTCCTCCCTCCTCATCCTTCCCCTCCTTCTCCTCCCTCATCCTTCTCCTCTTCCTCCTCCCTCCGCCTCCTTCCTCCGCCTCCTCCCTCCACCTCCTCCCTCCACCTCCTCCCTCCGCCTCCTCCCTCCGCCTCCTCCCGCCTCCTCCTCTCTCCTCCTCCTCCCTGCTCCTCTATCTCCCTCCTCCTCCCCCTGCGTTCTTCTCCTCCCTCCTTCTCCCTCCTCCTCCTTCTCCTTCCTCCTCCCTCTTCCTCCTCCCCTCCCTCTTCCTCCTCCTACCCTCCTCCTCCTCCCTCGCTCCTCCTGCCTCCTCCTCCTGCCTCCCTCCTTCCTCCTCCTCCTCCCTTCTCCTACCTCCTCCTCCTCTCTCCTCCTCCTACTCCCTCCTATTCCTCCTACTCCTCCTCCTCCTCCCTCCTCCTCCTCCTCTTCCCTCCTCCTCCTTCCTCCTCCCTCCTCCTCCCTTCTCCTACCTCCTCCTCCTCTCTCCTCCTCCTCCTAATCCCTCCTCCTCCCTCCTATTCCTCCCTACTCCTCCTCCTCCTTCCTCCTCCCTCCTCTTCCCTCCTCCTCCTCTCTCCGCCTATCTCTTCCTCCCTCCTACTCCTCCCTTCTCCACCTCCCTCTTCCTCCTCCCAGCTCCTACTCCTCCTTTTCCTTCTTCTGCTGATGCTGCTGCCGCCGCTCCATTTACCCAAGTTAATTGTTGGGGAAGATGTAAAGATCTTTCAAGTGCTCTTTCTAATGCTTTTTGTAAGTTGGTCTTCGTTTATCTAAGGTTGTTCTAACTGCAACCAATAAATGATTAGACAGACAGGCAGACAGACAGACAGACAGAGAGGGAGGGACGGACAGACAGACAGTCGGGAACGGGAACTTATATGACTACTTATATGAATTAAATGAGATGCTCGCCATCAGGGGCTGGGCGAAGCCGGGCCGGATCAGACAGATAGACAGACAGACAGACAGATAGATAGATAGTCGGGAACGGGAACGGGAGCTTATATGACTACTTATATGAATTAAATGAGATGCTCCACACCAGGAGTTGGGCGATGCCGGGCCGGGTCAGACAGACAGACAGAAAGACAGACAGAAAGACAGACAGAAAGACAGACAGACAGACAGACAGACAGACAGTCGGTAACGGGAACGATAACTTATATGACTACTTATATGAATTAAATGAGATGCTCCCCATCAGGGACTGGGCGAAGCCGGTCAGGGTCAGGCAGACAGATAGACAGATAGACAGACAGACAGACAGACAGATAGATAGTCGGGAACGGGAACGGGAGCTTATATGACTACTTATATGAATTAAATGAGATGCTCCACACCAGGAGCTGGGCGATGCCGGGCCGGGTCAGACAGACAGACAGACAGACAGTCGGTAACGGGAACGATAACTTATATGACTACTTATATGAATTAAATGAGATGCTCCCCACCAGGGACTGGGCGAAGCCGGGCAGGGTCAGGCAGACAGATAGACAGACAGATAGACAGACAGATAGACAGTCGGGAACGGGAACTTATATGACTACTTATATGAAGTAAATGAGATGCTCCACACCAGGAGCTGGGCAATGCCGGGCCTTGTCAGACAAACAGACAGACAGACAGACAGACAGACAGACAGTCGGTAACGGGAACGAGAACTTATATGACTACTTATATGAATTAAATGAGATGCTCCCCACCAGGGACTGGGCGAAGCCGGGCAGGGTCAGGCAGACAGATAGACAGACAGATAGACAGACAGATAGACAGTCGGGAACGGGAACTTATATGACTACTTATATGAATTAAATGAGATGCTCCACACCAGGGTATGGGCGAAGCCGGGCAGGGTCAGCTAGTATTAAATAAATGCACATATATGAAACGTAATATTTATGTTTTAACTTAGTGATAATTATAGAAACAGTCACGTTTGTTATTTGATATAAGTTTGACTTTACACCATCATCATGTGCCTTGCCGATTAGAAGGTGCGGTCATGTTTCGCCAGTCTTACACGATCACGAGAGTCATGGATCAGCTGTGTGTTTTTGTCTCGAGTATGCCACGTGGCCAAGCCAACCAGAAATTTACTTCTCTATCTTCATCTTGTTCTTTTCCTCTCAATATTACCAGTTGTCACCAAGTTCTCTAATGTATTTCTTCTCATAACGTGCCTAAAATATTTGACAGTCTGCGTCTAATTTCTCTAATCAGTTTACGTTTTTCATTTGCTTCTTGTAGGACTTGGTCATTGGTTTTTCTGTCTGCCCACGGCATTTGAATTTTCCTTAGAAACCAAAAAAAAAAAAAAAAGGCCTTACAGCCCTACTGATTTAATTTGGGTGGGGAAGATGGCTTCATCCATGTTTATGTCCCTTGAATGGACCAGCATGTACGTGGCTGTCAAGGTAGGGGTTGAGACAGGGCTAAAACGATGCCTGTAACATAGTTAATCGAGGGGACGCAGATGTTACGTGAATTTACTAAAATTCATGATGATATTTAGTAGAGTCTACGCAGGTAGCGTAGGGAATGCTCCTACTGTTTTAGGATGTGACCAAGTCATGAGTCTCCGCTCTTGGATTACTTATCGGAGTTCTCTTTGATCAGTTGTATTTTCCAGATTCTGAACATTTGTCAGTTGCTCATTCTAACTTGATATGTTTAAATAACCTCGCCATGTTTATTCTTATGTCAAGCGATATAATTCGACTGTCCAAATGTACAGACAGTGGATTCTTTTCTATGGATCAAAATGCTAGGATTGTTTGATTTTCCTTAATGCCCTCTTTGATGTCGTAGCTCTAATTCTAGTATCTATTACGTGGTTGGAATTTTCTGTTACAAGTTGAACTAGAAAGGTAATTTGGTACTTCATTTTTAATTCACAGCAAACAAAGAAATTCCGGGAGTTTCCGAGATGTTACATCACATCAGGGTAATTCCATAGTGGGTGTAGGGGTGCATTTATTAATTACAGATACAGACATATAATTGCTTTCGTAAGTATAAGGCAAGCAAGTGCTATAGTGTAAAGTACTTATTGAAATAAAGAATCATATAAATTGAATGTGTTGTCGATCAATTCCGGTTGAGTACGTGGTGGACTGCTAGACCGATGGATGGATGCAATAAATGTTTCTGGGCCCGAAGGGCCCTCACTGTCGTCGGAGTGTATATCCATATCTTGTGCTACTTATCTTATCTTGTGTATGTCCCATCTGTCTGCTCTCATCTGTGATGTTTACGAAGACAGTGACATGCGGTTTTGGGTACATCTTGCTGCAAACACACTTGTTGACCGACCACTAAGTGAATCCTGATATCCTCATTCTAAAAATCGACGATCCCATCAGATCTAGGTTAGTTCTAAAAATAACTACGCGGTGTGTTTGTGGTGAATTAAAAATACAGTACCGTAATCCTATTAACCGGCTTTGTTTCGTTCTTCTATTTATAATTGTAGTATTTCAGTTGTATTTTGCCAGTGTTTTTGTCTTCTGGCAATTTATTTTGATATCGCATATTCATGCTGCTTTGTTTGTTTTCTTGAATAGTTTCTGGAGTTACTACTCTATTTCTCCAAAAAAAAAAAAAAATAGCTACCAATATAGGTACTCATTCTTACTTTGCTGACGTTAACTCCCAATTGGAACCTTCCATTTGTTATTGCCAACATAATTTCCTGAACGTGAAACAATCAACAGGTCGGAGCTTGTGAGCATTAATACCCTTATTCGAATCATTGTGATCATTTCCTGGAGCTGCATTCTGTTGCACTTCAGCTTTACATTTGAAAGTGGCAAAATTATAATCACTACATTACTCATTAGTCGCGATTCTAACTTCACGGCAAAGGGTCCCCTCATTATGCTTCATCCCTGTCTGAGTGAATATCACACAAAATGATCCTCACTTCCCCAAGTGAAAAGTAGAACAGACAGGAATCTCGACAAACCAACAGCCAGCACGGGTGTATAATGCATAAGGCCGCATCCAGAATGCCAACGCAAAAATCCGCCACAAAAAAGTACAGTTCATCGTCCCAACAAGCGGCAGTCACTAGAAAACCAGCAGTCACACATTACTGCATAAGGCAACCCAGTTAGTTCAGCGACCGACCAGTTGCCATTTTTCCGAACATGCGCGGATAGATGTAAAATCATAATTATTGCATGCTGCCGGAAAGAGGTTCTTATTAAGTTACTTACACATCTTGGAAATGCCATCGAGTGTTCATTCCTTAGCACGAGTTGTCCCAGAATGTACATTTGTATGTTTCCTTGCAGTGTCCAGATATTTAACATCTTTCTATCTAGGGATACGTGAATTTGATATCCACATCATTGTGTTCAAGTTAGTTGTTCAATATGAACATCATACGAAGAAGGACGGGGCCGTGGAGCATTCTTGCTTCACGCCTTGTGAAATCGATGGATTACATACTATTCACCATGATCTTATGATCTTTGACGCTAACCAAGATGCCACCAGAAACCTTCTGACTATTACGATGAAAATGTCATGCCATGACACTTGGCTACCCTTCTCTAGGTGCATATCACTAACAGGTTGTTTTTTTTTAACGAACGAAAATCTTTATTTTCAAAGGGTTAAGAATTGGGCACGCAGGTCCATCTGACTTTCTGCCAGGTTTAAAAATTATGATAAAAATCGGCATATTTGGTGTAGAGGTGGACATTTTGCCCCCGACACTTTCTTTACTTTTCATTGACAGAAAAAGACAGGACCTCAACTTTGCCTGAATCCATATTGATCTGTGGAAGTAATTAACGATGAAGGTAGCTTGTCGGTCTCTTAAACAAGAGATTGTCCTATGTTGTGACAGAATTAAAAGATTACCCTCTTTCTTATACAGATCAATAATGGGTGTTTCCTGGAAACAACGCATCTCTCTCTCTCTCTCTCTCTCTCTCTCTCTCTCTCTCTCTCTCTCTCTCTCTCTCTCTCTCTCTCTCGTTCTCGTGGGGGATGTGTGTTTGGCTAGACGGTTGTGGGTGAGTGGGTGGAGGAGGATATGTGGGTGGATGATTGTTGGTGAGTTATAGGATGGGTGGGGGATATATATGTGGGTGGGGAGATGTGGGTGTGGGTTATGTGTGGTGGGTGGTAGATGTGTGCAGGTGGGGGTGGTTGTGGGTATGGGGATGTGTGTGTTGGTGAGGGATGTGTGTGGGTGTGGGATGTTTGGGTGGATGGGTGGGGAGTTTGTGTGTGGGTGGGTTGGTGTGTGGGTGAGGGATGTGTTGGTGAATGTGTGTGTGGGGGTGTGGGGGATGTGTGCGGGTTGGGGGATGAGTGTGTGATGGGTGTGGGTGATGGGTGTGATGATGTGTGTGTGGGAGGGGGATGTTTCTGGGTGGGTAGGGGTGTGTGTGGCTGGATGGAGGATGTATGTGTGGGTGGTGAGGGTGATTGTAGATGGGGGATGTGTGGGTGGGTAGGAGATGTGTGTGTGGGTGAGGGATGTGTCTTGAGGATGTGTGTGGGTGTGGTGTTGTGTGGGAGGGAAGATGGGTGTGGATAAAGGATGTGTGTATGGGTGGGTGGGGATGTGGTTGGGTGTAGATGTGCGGGTGGGTATTTATGTGTGTGAGGGTGGGTGATGTGTGTTTGGAGGGGTGGTTGGGGTGTGTGAGTGTGGGTGGGTAGATGGGAGATGTATGTGTTGATGAGTGGGTGAGGGATGTGTGGATGGTAGTGGTTGGGGGATAAGTACGTGTGTGGAGGGATGTGTGAGGGTGATGAGTGTATGGGGATGGGGTATGTGTGGGTGTGTGTGTGGATGGGTGTGCGTGGATGGAGGTGTGTGTTTCGTGAATGGGGATGTGTTGGTGGGTGGGGATGTGTGTGAGGGATGTGTGTATGGGTGGGGAGATGTGTATGTGAGTGGGGATGTGTGTGTATATGGGTAGGGGTGTGTGGTTAGGGATGTGTGGCTGGGGGATGGGTGGGTGGGTAGAGGATGTGTGGGTGGGTGATTGTATATGGCTAAGGTTGTGGGGTTAAGGGATGTGTGGTTAAGGGATGTTTGGTTGCGGGATGAGAGGGTGGAGGATGTGTGGATGGGTAGAGGATATGTGGGTGGGTAAGTGTGAGTAGGTTAGGAGATGGTGGGGGATATTTGTATGGGTGGGCTTGGGATCTGTGAGTGGGCTGGGGGAGATGGGAGATTACGTAGTTGGGTGCGGAATTTGTGTTTTGGTAGGTGCAGGATATGTGAGATTGCGGGAAGATGTGTGTGTGTGCGTGGGGAATGTGTGGTTGAGGGATGTGTGTTTGGCTGGGTGGTTGGATGTGTGTGGGTAGAAGAGGATATGTGGGTGGGTGATTGTTGGTGAGTAATGGGACGGGTGGAGGATATGTGAGTGGGTGGGGATATGTGAGTGGGTGGGGAGATGTATGTGGGTGGGGGATGTGTGGGTTGGGAAATGTATGTATGCTTGGGGTGTTGGTGGATGGGATGTGTGTTTGGTGAGAGTGTCTGTAGGTGGGGATATGTGTAGGTGTGGGGGTGTGGTGAATGGGTGGGGGTATGTATGTGTGCCTGGAGGGTGTGTGTGTGTGGTTGGGTGGAGGATGTGTCTCATAACATGGTAATATGCATTGTTTATGTTTACAAAATTAATTTGACAATGTTTTTCCTATGCACTATTGATGAACGAAAGATGAGTGATTGAAAGCGCCGAATGTAAGACGGGCCTGCGTGCAAAATTTGTTATCCTTTGATAATAAAGTCCGTTCGTTCGTTCGTTCTGTGTGTTAAATGGCAGGTCGTCTGCCGAACGTTGCTATTATCAGGGCACGCCCAAAAGCCTCTCTGTATCAGACCATTTCTCCTGTCTCAAGCACCCCCATGTCCAGTGTGTCCGCAATGTCCCATGCCCATCTTCGTGCTGTCTACCCCTGCCTCTTCATACAGGAACCACGCCTTGTATCACTGTTCCCAGAGGAAGTCGGATGTGTCGGCCTAACGGCACAAGAACGCAGCTCTGCTGTAAACAGGTACAACACAATCATGTCGGAAAAAACTCTCCGGATGAACGCAGAAGAATAAGAAGTATCACTGTTCCCTCCAAGCCACTGTTACGTTTAATATGGTCAATGTATGTTAGTTTCTGAGACATTATCCAGCTCATAAGCCACTTACTTGTCTTCAGTGTTCAGCTCTTGTGAAATGGTTTGTTTTGTTCTCGGTCCACGATATTCTAAAACCTTTTCTTTAATATTAAGCCCAAAAAGCCCCAATTGTATTCTTGAGTGATTACGAAATGCTGCACGACTCACATCAATATGTGGCCACGGGGAAGATGCATGTTCTAAAAATTTTTACTTTAACTTGCTTGCTGGTGTTCTAAGAGGATCTCTTTTTTGACTACGGCCGTCGACCAGCATGGTCACTGCTAAGAAGAAAAGCAATGGCAAACTGTCTTCTTTACAGATTTAAAAAAAAAATAATGTTTCACAATTTCATTAAAAATAAGAGAAACGGCCTAAATGGGAGCTCCATAGGAGCAGCCTCGCCCGGTAGGGGTCACATGTGCACCAAGTAACTCCAGACCGCCAGCAAGCGACTGAGTGCACAAGATTACTATAATTGAAAGTGGGAACTTTGAATGTTATAACTATGAGTGTAGATGGAAAATTTGATAATATTAAGAAAGTAATGAGAAGACTGAATATTAGCATGTTGGTTATAAGTGAGGCCAGATGGAAAGGAATGGGCATTATAACATCCTTGGAATATAGCATAATCCATTCTGGTGGAGAGAGAAACCAACGAGGGGTAGCAATTATAATGGATATAGAGAGACCAAAATCTATCAAAGAATATTGAGCTGTATCAGGCAGAATATTACTAGTAAATTTTAGTGGACGACCTTTCGATATCAACACCATACAAGTGTATTCACCATCAGTAAACAGCTGTGAAGACAGCATCGATGATTTTTATAATGATTTGGAGAATTAAAAAAAGTTAGTTGCATATCCTTTACAGGAAGTTTCAGTCAACTTTTTTTTCTTGTTGTTGTGAACTCTTGGCATGTTTATGTTCAGTAGTTTGCCATTGATTTCTGAACGACCATCATTCATACGAATTCGTAAAAAGCTACCGCAACGCAGTCTGCTGCCAAATCGCGCGCAGCTGTGTTTCGAAAGCGGGTATACGGGATCACTAACCGCGTCCGAAATTCTTCGCCACGTAGCAGGTGATTTGGAGAATGCCTTCAAGAAATGCAAGCATTCAGAATTGAATATCATAATGAGTGACTTTATTGCTTAAGTTGGAAATCGACAAGACGGATGCACTACTAGGCAAGTATGGAATCAGAGAACAGAATGAAAGGGGTTCCAGACTTGTACAATGGGCAAAAGAACATGATGTCATTATTGGAAACACCTGGTTTCAACATGATCCAAGGAAGATTATGGACATGGAGGAGTCCTGACCATAAGATCAGAAAATAAGATTATCACATTCTCATGAACAGACGATTTCGAAATGCCTTAAAAGTACTAAAACCTATACTAAGCACAGATTGCTACAGCGACCATAGATTAATCATAAGCAATATACATATAAAATTAAAGGAGATCAAATATACAATAAGAAATGCAACATTTGATCTATGTGAAATGAAGAGAGGGGAGTTAAAAGATAAATTCAACTTAGAGGTAAAGAAAAGATTTGATGCATTGTCCGATATGGAAATATTATTTCCAGACGTCAGCGACCAATGGGAAATTTTAAAGAAATCAGTTAACCAAGCTGCAAAAACAAGTATCGCAAAGTATGAAGATGATGTGACGCAATAAATGGATGATGGAAGACATCTGAATAAGAATAAGTAACACAAATAATCATTGAAAATATGGAGAGATTCAAAGGAAAATTGGGAAAATTGCTGCAAAGGAGCAAAAGAAGCATGGCTTGAGACAAATTGTAGGGAAACTGAAAACCAACACAACACTCTCGATACCAATATAATGCACGCGTGAATTAATGACATCACCATCAAAAGAACTCACACATCAACGGGTTGCTTAAAAAACAAACGATGGCAAAATCATAATAGAAAAAGATCAGATTTTACATGCGATGGTCAGATTTCATACAAGAGAAGAACAGTGTGATGTTAGGAATAATAATGAAGTTCCATAAATTTTGATGATGGAAGTTCAGAATGATCTTAACCACATGAAAACTGACAAGACCTCGGGTCCAGATAACACCATAAGAGAAATTATCAATGCCTTAGAAGAATCTGGAATAGTACCAGGTCACCAGACTGCTGAAAAGGTTTCTCACGCTACGAGTCGCAGCGTTATCTATGCGATCATCTGTAACGGTGTTACATGAGATATATTGGAGAAACAGGTGTACTTCTTGCTTACAGATTTAGAGAGCACCTATCTGATATCAATAGTGGTGCCCAGAAACCGGCATCCATACACTTTAACAGTTCTGACCACTGTGGCGTGGCGGACATAAGGTCACGGTGCTCAAATCGTGTGCATCTCACGAACGTGATCGTAAGATATTGGAAAACCGCCTCATCTTCCAGTTGGATTCACACTCCCCTCACGGCCTCAATGTCCAACATAGTTTCATTTAACTTCCAACCTCCGCTTAACCTTTTCCATCCAGCGAAGTTGTGTAGCCCACTAGAAAAACGTGGCAGCATATCCTATACAAGACGTAGCAATCAACCCCAACATTACTTTTACTGTTTGTGATGTCTTGGCAAGTTTGCGTTCCGTGGCTTGTCGTTGCTTTCTGAGCGACCGGCACTCAAGCCATTCTATGCAAGCAAACGCAGGGCGGACTGCATTCCAAGCGCCTGCCGCTTGTGTTCCTATGCTGTATGCGGAAGTGCGTAGCTACACCTTCGCCACAGATCCGGCTAGAGATAGTTAGTTAGTTAGTTAGTTCAGTTCCAACTTCACAGCAACGGGTCGTCCCCATTATGATCCATTCCTGTGCCAGTGAATATCACACAAAACGCCCCCCCCCCCCCCCCACTGCCCTATGTGAAAAGTGGAAAAGACAGGAGTCTCGACAAACAACAGCCCGCACAGATAAACTGTGCATAATGTCGCCGCCAGAATGTCAACACACCAGTCCCCCACGAAACACCAAATTCACCTCTGATGGAATCGGCAGTCATTTTCATATCTGGAGGTTTCCTTGATGTTCACCTATACAGTCCACGAAAATACAGTTCATCACTGACGGCAGTGGCAGTCAACCAGAAGCCCAGCAGCCACGCATTTCTGCATAAGGCAAAAACCGGTCAACTCTGGGACATAGCCACCTGCCGTCACTCCGAACATGCAGTCACGTTCCAAAAAAACAAAACAAACTTGGGCAGATTCAAAAGCACTTCACACGAAACTCACAGCTCACTAGCCGGCTAGAGTTAACTGCTAATCCGTTTTTCACCGTTCTCTCACATGCCCCCCCCCCCCCCTGCCTCCCATCTGGCGGCTTAGCCAATCCCTGTCGCCCATCGACCCGTTTGAACCATACATCCGGCTTCTTTCCTTTCACATCAAACGGTAAGCGCTTAAGGTGCATTCGACCAAACCAGGATTCAGAACCTTTGTATTTTCATGTAGTGTTTCTCGCGTGTTTGTTTATGTTTGTTTGTTCTGTGCTGACGAAGGCTTTAGCCGCAACGTCCATTTTGTTTCTTGTAATCGTGTTCTAGTAAAGCTGACAATCTACTTCTCGTATTTTGGTGATTCATTTGATTGCCTTGAACAAAATATATGACACTGGAGATTAACCCCCTGAATTATGTAACTCTATACTGTATTTATTGCAATCCCGAAGAAATCAGGAGCCTAAAAAATGTGACCAACATCGAACAATTAATATAGTGAGCCACATCGCGAAGATATTTTTACTAACAATCATCATGCAAAGAGATACGACGAACATATAACCTGAAATAGGATGGTGATCGCGTGAAATGGCGAAACATAACCGCCCGCACTTATCGGTATAAGACATAATGCTAATGATGGTGTTCTGCTAAGTTTCGTTTAATCTCTGCCTGTGTCTAACGTCGTTTTAGCAGATCCTAAGTTTGTTGATGTTTTTTTTTTTTGCATATCCTTTACAGGACATCGCTGTCAACACTAGCATCTTTCAGCTGCATGTTGATTTCTTGGCAAGATTACGCTCAGTAGTTTGCCATTGCTTTCTGAGCGGCCGGCTCACATACCCGAGGCAAGATATTCAAAGTCTGAGTCATTTTCAGTTGATTCATTGTAGCTTGTGACCTTTGGTTGTGTGGACGTTTGCGCGTAGACAGGTATTTTTACTACAGTTTAGAAAATGATTTCGATTTTCACCGTGTCTCTTGACACACGATCTGCTCTTCTAATCATTTAACACTTTTTGAGATGAAAACTGTGTTACCTATATATCTAATTTCTGCAACTGGATTTCCACCAACATCGAATAAATCAAAATTGTCTCTAGTCTCGTAATTTTCATTATTTCTCTTTAGATTTTCTGCATATATGTTTAATTGGTATGAGGAAAGAAGGTTATAGTGTCTTACTCCCTTTTGCACTTAAAATCATTTTGCTGTTTCATCGGCTAATCTTACGGCTACTTATTGGTCATGACATAATGATTCAATAAAATAGATAAAATGTGCCGGAAACCCCGTATCACTTATGATTTTTCACAATCTCTGACACTCAAAACACTCAAGGTCTTGCTGTGAGGCAAATATGAAGATCTACATTGTACTCTGCATTTCTCAAAGATCGTTCTCATGTTGAAGATGAAGCATAACTAGACAACAACAAAAATAACAAATATAAGTAACAATATTCACTCTTTGTACATGACACGACAATATGAGATGATACATGTTTAATAAACTAAAGATATGAGATACTGATGAATTCAATTGCAACTGGTAAAATGACAGTTAAACATTTGTTGCAGGAGGTCCAACATATGCAGAACAGAGAAAATTATATTGGCTTTCACCCGCTGTATATGAGGACACACTGAATGGGGATTTCAACAAGCCTAATTTAACTGCTGCTTTCTTTGCATTTATTCATACGTCTTAAGTAGAAGACGTAGAAATTATAACTAGGGTAATGGAACATGAAGGCCAGACATAACAGAATAATAAACAGAAAAGTAAGTGATAATGAATGATCTCATAGGTCAAATTAAAATGTCAGTCCATCCGTGACGTACGATCCCCATTGCTCTAGATTACACCAGAAGTTGCACGTAAAGAGACAGCACACATAGGAACATGTGAAACGCTTGCCATTGCTCTCAAGAGATTATGCGTGATAAATGCTTCCAAGAGATGACGCAAAATACACGGCCAGACTTGGAACAATGAAGTGAGCTAGACTAGACTATTGTCTCCAGGGAAATTCTGCCCATTTTTTTCGGTTACTTTCGTCTCGAGCTTTGCTAGATCATTAGCTGCGGATGGAAGAGAATTATACAGAAACCTACAGACATGACCAACGGAAGGTAAGTTTATCCAGTGTAATCTGTTGCAAACCTTTGTTCAGTGTGGTAGAGAATAATGTATTGTTAATGGCGTGATAAAACAAGCGCTGACTCTGCTCTGTTCATTCATTAAACAGTATGAAATCTGGCCCATTTAATCATACGGAAAACCTTCTTGTAATTACGACCATACGAAAAACGTTCTTGTATTTACAACGTTAAGACATCATTTTCACCCTTCCCTCCGACGATTTAACCATACTGTAAAGATTCTTGTATTTACAACGTAATGACATGTTCATCCTTTCCTTCCGCCCTTTTAACCATACAATAAAGCTCCTTGTACTTAAAACGCAATAACACCGTTTTCATCCTTCCCTTCCGCCCATTTAACCATACAGTAAAGGTTCCCATATTTACAACATAATGGCAACGTTTGCATCCTTTCCTTCAAGCCAGCACATTTGAGACCCTCACATTGCCATGGCTTGCCATTTTTTCCTTCTACTGAAGAATTTCTTTCGACTGTGTATCCACTGCTTGTGTATTACGTCATTTTGGAGGATACAAAAGACACCAAACATTTCTACCCGAGGAAAAACATAATCCAAGAGGGTCGACTTCGTTGCACCGGGTTTTATCTCATATGGGTCGGACGGGGCACGTATGGGAATGTCCCGCGTGCTATAATGACGGTTGTTGACTCAGCTTAACTCAACTGCCATTATTCTGCGCAGGCACCAAGTAATGAATTTTTCTACTTTATTAGTAATTTATGTAAAAAAATTTGTTCTCCGTGGTTTTGGTTAATCCAGTTTTACCAATTTAGCATTGGAGTTAAATATTGTAAGTGCCAAGTTTAACTTACTTAACTTCCAGACATTTCTTAGTGCTATGAAAGCTCCTCATGCTTCTCTGTTCTTAATTTAATATCTCTGTCTGTTCTCCCGTCTCTGTACTTGATGCTATAAAAATATGTATACTATTCCACCTTCTGACGCAAGGCCTCCCCAAAGAAGATTTGTTTGTTATTTGCTTGGTTTAATCTCATTATCCTTGTCTTTTATCTATGAATGTTTTCAGACTTAATTGTTGTGACCTATCATCAAGTGTAATAAAAATGTATACATGCATAGTGCGTGCGCACGCGAACGCGCGTGCGCGCACACACACACACACACACGCAGACACATGCATATAAAATACATAAATGCTTGCATGCACACATCCATACATAATATGTCATTCCATTCATCCATTCGTCCACCCACCCATCCACCCGCCCGCCTACCAATCCCCACCCATTAAAACACACATGCACACCCGCATACATGCATACATACATCTATGCATACACACGCTCTCACGCACGCACGTAGACACATATACACACATATATACGCAAGTAGGCACGCTCGCACATACACGCATACATACACACATACATACATACATACATACATACATACATACATACATACATACATACATACATACATACATACATACATACATACATACATACATACATACACATACCTACCTACATATCTACCTAATAATACATACATACATATACACACGCGCACGAACTCACGCACGCACACGCACGCACAAACCCACCCATCCCCTCACCCACCCAACAACCTATCTCCATCTCTCTCACTCTCACTATCTCTCTCTCCCCCTCTCTCTCTCTCTCTCTCTCTCTCTCTCTCTCTGTCTCTCTCTCTCTCTCTCTCTCTCTCTCTCTCTCTCTCTCTCTCTCTCTCACTGCATCAATAAACAGACATCAATTAAGCCATCAGACATCGCTGCTATCACCATCAAGAAAAACACACAATCAAACACGAGACAGGGAGGAGACATTCCAATGAAGCTCAGATATTTGGTCATGGAAAGATGATATAACCTGAGTCAACCACGGAACGCCAAGTATTGATTGCAATTTATGTGCTTGCTTGGACTATATCTGTACATCCATGGTTTTCTAGCGCCAGCTTGATTCTCTGTTGCTTGCGCTGTTGATATACGTTCTTATGTTCTCTACAACCACCTGTCAGCCATTCAGGCGCACTAAGGGGTTACGAACGCAATTCGCAAAACCACTTACCGCGTTCGAAACATAGCCTCGGGTGATTTTTAAGAAGACTGCTTTGCGCTAGTTTTCATACAATGGTATGAGTGTCGGTTGTACAGAAAGCAGTGACATACAACTTCACGTAAGCTTGCCAAGAAATCACAAACAGCCAAAAATGCTGGGGTTGACTGCGACGTCCTGAAAATGATATGCAACTGACTTTGCCCTGTCAGCCAATCTAATGTATCAGTTATTTTGGTTGAATCATCATTATGAATCATGTCCTAGGCAGCACTTAAATAAATTCACAAGTGTTGAATGGGGTTCTTAGAAGTAAAAGAAAGTTGGTGAATGTGTCGAGCTGGCCATGAGTCGAAGTATGCTTTGTTCCTGCAGAGAGGCACTGTCCTCATTTGAAGAGGGAAGGTTTGAATCCCGGTATGGTAACTATTGCTTAAAATTGTTACCTTATTTAATTTGTCTTTTAATCTCTACTTAGACAGAACGAGAGAGGGATGATGCTGCATGGACAACACATGGTCTCTAAATGCAGCCCAGGCTTTGCGTTATGAGAGGTATAACTATATTTTACAAACTATCGCCTGTCAAGACGGCAAGGTGCCAGTCAGTCAGTCAGTCAATCAATCAATCAATCTCAACCTCTTTCTTCTATTTCTATGAGTGTCAGTCAATGCTTGTGAATTTGTTTGTGTGCTGTTTTAGTGGCTACAGGGGTTTCGCAACAATTGTTATGTCCTGTGAGAGTAAGAAAGTAAGTAGGTAAGCGTGTAAGTAAGGCAGTCAAAAAGGTAACTGTTTATGTAAGTAAGTAGTTAAGTAAGTAGGGTTACTGGTCAGGTCATAGTCAGATATGACTGAGATGCTGTATGCCAGTAGACGGTACTACCTGCTTTCTGTTAGCGTCGAATTTTGGGCGGTGCTAACCAAACCCGACACCCCACATTGTGCCAACGGCTTCGGACGGAAGAGAGCAATTGCTAGGGTACTAGCCTTATCCTGGTGTGAGGAAATGCAACCTAAAGACAAAACGTCATGGAAGGGTAGACCAGGCCCTAAGCCTTGGTTGGCTGCTGGTCTAGGATGGAAGCTCCGACAGGCGGACAGTTAGACCATTGCTTTGCTGATCAAGTAGCTTCTGCAGCTTGTCTTGTTCCAGATGTATTGGCGTCACCATTCCTCTGGAGTGAACTAGGCAGGCCGAGAGAGGGATCATGCTGCATGGACAACACGTGGTCTCTATAGGTTAGCCCAGGCTCTGCGCTATGGAGAGGTATAACTCCATCCCTGGTCTTAACCGGTCTCGGAATCAAAGCTGGAGGTAGCAGTTACGAGTTATAAGTCCCTGTCAATTGGCATAGACATGGGGCGCCACGGGTTGCCTCTGATGGTGGTAGACACCTACAGGTGTCACTGATCAGCTACCGCCCGCCTCAAGCTTTGCAGCCCCAGACCAATTGGGTACTGATCAGCCACAGCCTGCCTGCTTCAATGGGTGCTTGGGGCTAGGTGAAAATCTGAATCGCAGGCTGTAAAGCCAATGAACAAGGTACTACTAAAAGGAAAAAAACAGAAACCTCAAGCTACGGCTTGCAACCTGGAACGTAAGAATCATGTGTCCAGGATTTTCTACTGATCTGACGTATATTGACGATGTGAGAAAAAGGGCGATGACTGATGCCGAACTCAATCGTCTTAACATTGATACTCCTGGCCTGCAGGAGACTCGCCTCGCGGAGGAAAGGTCACTCACGGGAAACAATCACACCTTTTTTGGAAGTGTAGAGGGCAGGCATAAAAAAGGCAACATGGTGTGGGCTTTGCAGTGAAGAATTCGCTACTGGGAATGATTGAAATTCCAGCTGGAGGTAATGAAAGACTATTATCCCTGCGCTTGTCAACCTTTTGTTTTGCCACCATTATCACTGCATATACATCGACACTCACTTCCTCTGATGATCTGAAGGATTCGTTCTATGAGGAGTTGAATTCTGTGATCAAGGCAGTTCCAAATCCCACTACATTTATATGCTCGCTGATTTCAATGCTCGTGTGGGCAAGGACTCGAGTTCATGGCCAGTGTGCCTTGGAAAATGCAACATCGGTCGCATGAATGAAAATGGTCTAAGGCTGTTGGAGCATTGCACCAGAAATGACCTATGTATTACAAACTCCCCTTGTTTACAACGACAGAGCTGCGTAAGGTCACATGGAAACATCCAAGATCCGGCCATTGGGATCTGCTGGACTTCATCATCACACGGAAACAACATATGAACCAGACATCATTAACTCGAAGTTACCACAGTGCTGACTGTGATACGGATCATTCTTTGGTTTTTGCACGGGTTAGACTTAGACCAAAGAGAATCTGCACAGCTATACACAAATTTAGCCCCAGGATTAATATTATTAACACACACGATCCTGATAAGTGCTTTGAGTTCCAACAGCAACTTGAGGACGCTATCACTGATACATCAGAAAGTTAGTTAGTTAGTTAGTCAGTTAGTCGAGGTTCCAACTTCACGGCAACGGATCGTCCCCATATGTGAATATCACACAAAATGCTCCCCACTGTCCAATGTGAAAAGTGGAATAAACAGGAGTCTCGGCAAGCCAACAGCCGCACAGGTACACTGCATAATTCCGCCGCCAGAATGCCAACACAGATTTCATCCACGAAACCCACAGTTCATCGTCAATGCACTCGGCAGTCACCAGAAAGACCTCATTGACCCGAGTTTGCTCACATGACTCGGACTTTTACCGCAGGGCGACCCGCCGAAAGCGTCGCATAAAGCACGAAGTCCGCAGCTTCAGCGCCGACTCCGAGGAGTCTCCTGGAAAATGTACTCGTGAACTAAAAGGCAAATCAGTCAATTCAGCAACAGCCAGTAGCCATATTTCCGAACATGCTGGTCACTGTACAGGACAGATGTAAAAGCATTCCACGTGAATTTCACAGCTGACAGTGTCGCCCACGCACTCACTCAGTAGCAGGGCACGGAAGCATGTACTATCAGTCCAACATGAGAAAAATGCGATTGCAAACCGTAGCTACAAGCATAAACACGCCACAGGCCTTAAAGGTTCAATGCCTAACCGCCATGTCGGCGACCGGAAGTCCCTGATACATCAGAAAATGTACAGCAAGTGATAAGTGGCGTAAACGTAAGGAAACTCTTTATAAAACAGCGGTAGGGGTTTACGGCACTGTGGATCATAAGCGGCAGGACTGGTTTGCGGCAAACAGTCAGATACTGCAGCCCTTGATTGATAAAAATAAAATAGCTCTTTTGAGAAACAAGGAGAGAACAACGCGTAACACTCCCAGTGAGCTGAAGCAAGCTAGGAAGGATGTGCAAAAGGCTGCCATGTAGAGTGCAAATGACTATTGGATCAAATTATGTAAGTCCATTCGAAATGCAAGTGATAAGGCAAACATCAGAAGTATGTATGAAGGGATAAAGAAAGCCTGTGGTTCAATGATAAAAAGAAGTGCACCACTGAAAACCTTGACTGGAGAAATCATCACTGATAAAAAAACAACAGATGGATAGATGGGTTGAGCACTATTTGGAGCTTTACTCAGACCAAACTAGCGGATGATGCCCTCATCTCCATAGAGGCCCTGCCAACTCTTGACCACTTGGACACACTTCCCGCCATAACAGAAGTTAAGTGTGCTATAAATGAATTTGCATCTGGCAAGGCTCCAGGTAAGGATGGGATTCCAATAGAGGTTATCAGGAATTGGCAAGACACACTCACTCTGCAGATCCACCAGCTAATAGAACTATGCTGGCGAGAAGGACAAGTCCCACAGGAATTCAAAGACTCAAGCATCATAACATTGTACAAAGAACAAGGGCGACCGGAGCGACTTACCAAATTTAGGGGTATCTCACTTCTGTGTATTGTTGGGAAAGTATTTGCCAGAATTGTTCTGCACAGACTTCAAGTCCTGGGAGATCAAATCTACCCAGAATCACAGTATGACATTTTCAGTGCGACATGTGCAAGAAAAATGTCGTGAACAGAATCAGCTAATGTTTATTGCCTTCATCGACCCCACAAAGGCATTTGATTTGGTCAGTCTTGTGAGGGTCTGTTCAAGTTACTAAAGAAGATTGGCTGCCCACCAACTCTTCTGTTTATTGTGGAATCATTCCACACAGGCATGAAGGCTATAATCAAGTTTGATGGTGCAACTTCAGAAGAGTTTGAAATCAAGAGTGGAGTTAAGCAAGGTTGTGTACTAGCTCCCAGCCTCTTTTGAATATACTTTTCACTTCTAGTGAAATATGCCTTTCATGATCAGGATGGTGGTATATACATTCACTCATTCTCAGATGGCGGACTTTACAATGCTAAGAGATTGAAGGCCAAGATAAAGATTAGAAGGATACTTATCAAAAAATAGCTTTTTGCAGATGATGCTGCAATTACGACGCACTCTGAGGAAGAATTGTAATGTCTACTATCTGCATTCTCCAATTCTTGTTCTGAATTTGGTTAAAAAATTAGCAAAAATAAGACACAGATTATGTCATAAAGTGCACATGGGGTACCATCAATCTTTATTGATGACGCCGAAATGGAGATAGTAGTAAGTAAGTAAATAAATAAGTAAGTAAATAAGTAAGTTAATACATCAGTAAAAATAAGTACATAATAAGTAATTAAGTAAATAAGTAAGTAAATGAATAATTAAGTAAGTAAATAAGTAAATAAATAAATAATTAAATACGTAAATAAGTAAGTAAATAAATAGGCAAGTAAGCAAATAAGCAAGTAAATAAATAAGTAAGTAAGTATATAAGTCAGTAAATACATAAGCGATTAAGTAAATAAGTAAGTAAATAAATAAGTATGTAATTAAATACGTAAATAAATAAATAAATAATAAAGTAAAAAAGTAAGTAAATAAAGAATTAAGTAAGTAATTAAGGAAATAAATAAGTAAGTAAGTAAATACGTAAGTAAATAAATAAGTAAGTAAATAAATAAGTAAGTAAGTAAATAAGTAAGTAAGTTAGTAAATAAGTAAGTAATTAAATAAATAAGTAAGTAAGTAAATAATTGTGTAAGTAAATAAATGAATAATTAAGTAAGTAATTAAGTAAATAAAAAAAATAAGTAAGTAAATAACTAAGTAAATAAAAAAGTAAGCAAATAAATAAGTAAGTAGATAACGAATTAAGTATTTAAATAAGCAAGTAAATAAATAAGTTATAAGTAAGTAAATAAATAATTAAGCAAGTAAATAAGTAAGTAAATAAATAAGTAAGTAAGTAACTAATTAAGTAAAAAAAAATTAGTAATTATGTAAATAAATAAGTAAATAAATAAGTTAGTAAATAAATAAGTAAGTAAATAAATTAGTAATTAAGTAAATATGTAAGTAAAGAAATAAATATGTAAGTAAATAAGAAAATAAATAAAGTAAATAATTAAGTAAGTAAATAAATAAGTAATTAAGTAAATAAGTAAGTAAATAAATAAGTAAGTAAGTAAATACGTGAGTAAATAAATAAGTAAATAAGTAAGTAAATAAATTAGTAAGTAAGTAAATAAGTAAGCACATAAATAAGTAAGTAAATAAGTAAGTAAGTAAATAAATAAGTAAATAAGTAAGTAAATAAATAAGTAAGTAAATAAATAAGTAAGTAAGTAAATAAGTAGATAAATAAATAAGTAAGTAAGTAATAAGTAAGTAAATAAATAAGTAAGGAAGTAAATAAGTAATTAAATAAATAAATAAATAAGTAAGTAAATCCATCCATCCATCATGTGCCATGCCGGTAAGCGTGGGCGGTCATGTTCTGCCATCTCACTCGATCACCAGAGTCGTGGATCAGCTCCGTGTTTCTGTCTCGACCATGCCACAAGGCCAAGCCATCCAGGTACATGCTTCTCGGTCTTCCCCTTGGTCTCTTCCCTTCGATCTTGCCAGTTGTCACCAAGTTCTCCAGATCAAGTCTTCTCATAACGTGCCCAAAAAATTGTGATTGTCTACGTCTAATGTCTCTAATCAGTTTACGATCTTCATTTGTTTCTTGAAGAACTTGTTCATTGGTCTTTCTGGCTGTCCATGGTATTCTTTGCATTTTCATTTACAATAAGTAAATAAGAAAGTAAATAAATAAGTAAGTAAGTAAATAAGCAAGTAAATAAGAAAGTAAATAAATAAGTAAGTAAGTAAATAAGTAAGTAAATAAATAAGTAAGTAAGGAAAGTGTAATTGAAACACCTTAGGGTGCAATGGACATATGATGCTAGACCCACATTGTTATCGACCAGTCGGCGCCCAACGGATGATATATTCCGGATCACATCGCCACTTTTACTCTACAGATAATATAATCCGGATCGCACCGCCACCTTTACTCCACAGATGATATAGTCCGGATCACACCACCACTTTTACTCTACAGATTATATAGTCCGGATCACACCACCATTTTTACTCTGCAGATGATATAGTCCGGATCGCACCGCCA
>JACEFZ010002435.1:32500-52500 GCA_014155875.1 Cepaea nemoralis
TCTTGTCTTGGGCATCCTCTAATAAATGATGCCGCTCATTTTTCGTAGTTTCATTCTGCGAGTGCCAATCGATGTCTGTTAATTTATTATGTTTATTGATAGATCCTCTCACACAGACACACACAACCACACAGATTGAAGGAGATAGAGTGAGTGAGTGAGTGAGAGAGAGAGAGAGAGAGAGAGAGAGGAGAGAGAGAGAGAGAGAGAGAGAAAGAGAGAGAAAGGCGTATACACACACGCACGAACTTCCACACACACATAATAGAGAAACTTAGAATGAAAGAAAGAGACAGAGAGAGAGAGAGAGAGCGAGAGAGAGAGAGAGAGAGAGAGAGAGAGGAGAGAGAGAGAGAGAGAGAGGCAAGCAGGCGTACATACACGCACGCACTCGCGCGCACACACACATATAAAGATGCTTAGAATGAAAGAGAAAGAATGAAAAAGAGAGAGAGAGAGAGAGAGAGAGAGAGAGAGAGAGAGAGAGAGAGAGAGAGAGAGAGAGAGAGAGAGAAAGAGAGAGAGAAATGGAGAGAGAGGCGTACACGCATAGATAGAGAGAGATAGAATGAAAGTTAGAGAGAAAGAGACGTACACACATATAGAGAGAGATAGCATGGAAGAGAGAGAGAGAGAGAGAGAGAGAGAGAGAGAGAGAGAGGAGAGAGAGAGAGACGCACACACGCATACATAAACACACACACCATTTTTTTTTTTTAATGTTAAATGGATGTTTCCAGATCTAATGTATTTTAAGACTCTGTGAGCTGCCCCGTGACGTATTATGTATATGGTACTGACCTCATAATGTTTCTAACCCAATGGGAACTCGATGTATAATGTGATTAACATTTCGCCGGACACCTTTGCTTTCCTCGACATTTCCGGGACCAGTTTTTAGACTGCATGCTTGACTCATAATGTTATGATCACCAGTTGGTGATATAGCCAGTATCACACAGGTCGACTTTACTTCCCCAATAATTTCTTGGTACACATTTTAGTCTGAGCCTGTGGGAGGTGGTCAATTTAAAATCATAAGTCCATTTCATTGGGTATTCGAACACATGGCTATCTCAGTGGCATGTGTGCCAACCATTAGGAACGGAGGCTTCCAGATTAAATATTAGTATTACCAACTCTAATCTCCGAGTATTGTCATATACCACACCCACATTATTAAACATACTCCAAGACTGCCCAAACTACAACATATGCAGGCGAACATTCTAACCTAGAGAGACAACAGTGGAAGATAAACTCTATGGACCGCTGAGTGAACTAAAAAAGACTGCTAGATTCATACAGAAGACAACATTGCAGTTATAGGTGTATTTCAAGCGAACGAAAGAAGAAGAAGAATCTACCTGTCTACCTACATTGCCGACTCCGTGGCGAAGGGTTAAGGACGCGGTTCGTAATCCCGCACACCCGCATTCGAAACACAGCTGTGGGCGATGTGGCAGCAGATCACTTTACGTTGGTTTGTATGAAATGGTACGGGTGCCGGTCGGTCACAAAGCAATGGCAAACTTCTGAACGTAAACTTGTCCAGGAATCACGACCAGCCAGAATATGCTGGGGTTGACTGCTACGTCCTGTAAAGGATATGCAACTAACTACCTACCTTATTACCTACCTACTTACTAACCTATCTACCTGTTACCTGCCTAATTACCTATTTACCCACTTAACTGCCTAACAAGCTACTTACTATCTATCCGTCCGGTTGTTTGCCTGTCCATCCGTCCATCAATAAATCTACACCTACCTACCTACCCACATACCTACCTATCTACCTACCTACCTACCTTCTCCTATAATAATAATAATAATAATAATAATAATAATAATAATAATAATAATAATAATAATAATAATACCCTAGTGTGTCAGGTCTTAGTCAGATATGACTGAGCTACCGTATGACAGTAGACGGTACTACCTGCTTTCTGTCAGCGCCGAATGTTGGGCGGCGCTTACCAAACCCGACACCCCACATTGTGCCAACGGCTTGGGGCGGAAGAGCGCAATTGGGAGGGTACTAGCCTTATCCTGGTGCTAGGAAATGCAACCCAAAGACAAAATAAGTCATGGCAGGGCAGACCAGGCCCTAAGCCTTGGTTGGCAGCTGGTCTAGGATCGAAGCTCCGACAGGCGGACAGTTAGAGCATTGCTTTGCTGATCCGGCAGCTTCTGCAGCTTGTCTTGTTCCAGATTATAGGTGTCAACTTTCCTCTGGAGTGAACTAGGCAGGCCGAGAGAGGGATCATGCTGCATGGGCAACACATGGTTTCTTTATTTTAGCCCAGGCTTTGTGCTATGGAGAGGCAATAACTCCATCCCTGGTCTTAACCGGTCTCGGAATCAAAGCGAGAGGCAACTGTTACGGGTTATAAGTCCTTGTCAGTTGGCGTAGACATGGGGCGCCACGCGTTGCCTCTGACGGTGGGAGACACCTACAGGTGTCACTGATCAGCTACCGCCCGCCTCAAGCTGGGCAGCCCCCAGCCAATTGGGTGCTGATCCGCCACAGCCTGCCTGCTTCAATGGGTGCTTGGGGCTAGGACAAAATCTGAATCGCAGGCTGTAAAACCAATGCACCAGGTACAAATAAAAACAATAGAAACCTCAAGCTACGGCTTGCAACCTGGAACGTGAGAACCATGTGTCCAGGATTTTCCACTGACTTGACAAATATTGACGATGTGAGAAAAACGGCTGTGATTGATGCTGAACTCAATCGTCTTAACATTGATATTGCTGGCCTGCAGGAGACTCGCCTCGCTGAGGAAGGGTCACTCAGGGAAAACAATTACACCTTTTTTTGGAAGGGAAGAGGGCAGGCAGAAAAAAGGCAACATGGTGTGGGCTTTGCAGTGAAGAATTCGCTACTGGGAATGATTGATATCCCAGCTGGAGGTAATGAAAGATTATTATCACTGCGCTTGGCAACCTCTTGTGGATTTGCCACCATTCTCACTGCATATGCACCGACACTCGCTTCCTCTGATGATGTGAAGGATACGTTCTATGAGCAGCTAGACTCTGCGATCAAGGCAGTTCCAAAATCCGACTACATTTATATGCTCGGTGATTTCAATGCTCGTGTGGGCAAGGACTCGAGTTCATGGCCAGTGTGCCTTGGAAAATACAACATCGGTCGCATGAATGATAATGGGCAAAGGCTGCTGGAGCATTGCACTAGAAATGACCTATGTATTACAAACTCCTTTTTTAAAACAAAAGAGATGCATAAGGTCACATGGAAACATCCAAGATCCAACCATTGGCATCAGCTGGACTTCATTATCACACGGAGACAACATCTGAACCATACATCATTAACTCGAAGTTACCACAGTGCTGACTGTGATACAGATCATTCTTTGGTTGTTGCAAGGGTTAGACTGAGACCAAAGAGAATCTACACAGCTAAACACAAGTCTAGCCCCAGGATTAATATTACTAACACTCACGATCCTGGAAAGTGCTTTGAATTTCAACAGCAACTTGAAGACGCTTTCAATGATACATCAGAAAATTGTATAGTAAATGATAAATGGAGTAAACTTAAGGAAACTATTTATAAAACAGCGGTAGGGGTTTACGGCACTGTGGATCATAAGAGGCAGGACTGGTTTGCGGCAAACAGCCAGATACTGCAGCCCTTGATTGATAAAAAGAAGATAGCTCTCTTAAGAAACAAGGAAAGACCAACGCGTAACACTCTGAGTGAGCTGAAGCAAGCGAGGAAGGATGTACAAAAGGCTGCCAGGCAGTGTGCGAATGACTATTGGATCAAGTTATGTGAGTCCATTCAAATCGCAAGTGATAAGGGAAACATCAGAAGCATGTATGAAGGGATAAAGAAAGCCTGTGGTCCAATGATCAAAAGAAGTGCACCGCTGAAAACCTTGACTGGAGAAATCATCACTGATAAGAAACAGCAGATGGATAGATGGGTCGAGCACTATTTAGAGCTTTACTCAAGTGAGACCAAGCTAGCGGATGATGCCCTCAACGCCATAGAGGCCCTGCCAACTCTTGACCACCTGGACACACTTCCCACTATAACAGAAGTTAAGTGTGCTATAAATGAGCTTGCATCTGGCAAGGCTCCAGGTAAGGATGGGATTCCAATAGAGGTGATCAGGAGTGGGCAAGACACACTCGCTCTACAGATCCACCAGCTAATAGAGCTATGCTGGCGAGAAGGACAAGTCCCACAGGATTTCAAAGATTCAAACATCATAACGCTGTACAAGAACAAGGGAGATCGGAGCGACTGTAACAACTATAGGGGTATCTCACTTCGGTGTATTGTTGGGAAAGTATTTGCCAGAATTGTCCTGCACAGACTTCAAGTCCTGGGAGATAAAGTCTACCCCGAATCACAGTGCGGCTTCCGTCAGAACCGGTCTACCATTGATATGATATTCTCATTGCGACAGATGCAAGAAAAATGCCGGGAACAAAATCAGCCACTGTTTATTGCCTTCATTGACCTCACAAAGGCATTCGATTTGGTCAGTCGTGAGGGTCTGTTCAAAGCACTAAAGAAGATTGGCTGCCCACCAACTCTTCTGTCCATTGTGGAATCGTTCCACACAGGCATGAAGGGTATAATCAAGTTTGATGGCTCAACTTCAGAAGAGTTTGAAATCAAGAGTGGAGTTAAGCAAGGTTGTGTACTATCCCCCACCCTCTTTGGGATATACTTTTCACTTCTACTGAAATATGCCTTTCGTGATCAGGATGACGGTATATACATTCACTCACGCTCAGATGGTGGCCTCTATAATGCTCAGAGATTGAAGGCCAAGACCAAAATTAGCAGGGTACTAATCAGAGAGTTGCTTTTTGCGGATGATGCTGCGATTACGACCCACTCTGAGGAAGAATTACAACATCTACTATCTGCATTCTCCAATGCTTGTTCTGAATTTGGTTTAACAATTAACAAAAAGAAGACACAGATTATGTCACAAGGTGCACATGGTGTACCATCAATCTTTATTGACGACGCCGAACTGGAGATAGTAGACCATTTTACATATCTAGGATCAGAGGTAAATAGCAAATTATCCCTCGATCAGGAAATCAACATCAGGATTGGCAAGGCAGCAACAACAATGAACATGTTAGCAAAAAGAGTCTGGGAGAACAGGAAGCTTACTGCCAAAACAAAAGTCCTCGTCTACCAAGCCTGTGTCCTTAGTACTCTTCTTTATGGCAGTGAAACCTGGACAACTTACTCACGCCAAGAGAAACGTTTAAACAGCTTTCATATGCGGTGTCTGCGAAGAATACTTGGTATTAAGTGGCAAGACAAAATCACAAATACTGAAGTATTGGAAAGATCAGGTTGTGTGACGGTGTATTCCATGCTCAGTCTTCGTAGACTTAGATGGATAGGACACGTTAGGAGGATGGATGATGGTAGAATACCAAAGGACATCTTTTTTGGTGAATTACAGACGGGTAGGAGATCTCAGGGTCGGCCTCTACTACGATACAAAGATGTGTGTAAGCGGGACATGATTGATACAGGCATTGATAATTCACATTGGGAGCACGTCGCCGCTGAACGTGTTGCATGGAGGGCAACTATCAGAAATGGAATAAAGACAAAGGAGAAAATGATTGCAGATAAAGCACACACAGAGCGTGAGAGACGTAAGATGGTGCAAAATGGTGGAAGTGACCATGTTTTCACATGCACCTACTGTGGGCAAACATTTGCAACAAGAATTGGCCTTACCAGCCACACTCGCCACCGCCATGGATCGTAGTTATTAAGCCTTTTTGAAGCACAATGTACCAAACTATCGTCTGTCAAGACGGAAAGTTGCCAATGAATACCCTAGTATAACAGCCAGTCCCCTTTTGGCAGGCAGTATGTTCCCCATAGCTAATAACAACGGCCACATAATTCATTAATTTTACTGAGTCGCGTAGTAATAATTGTTGCATTTTCTCCATGCCTTTATAATGCATATCTTTTATATTGTTGCTGTTCTCAGTTAGCATCGAATAGTGTGTGTATGAAACAATGTATTAAAAAGAGTGATAGAAAGGAAAAATGTTAGACGGGCCTGCGTGCCCAATTCTTAACCCTTTGAAAATAAAGTTCGTTCGTTCATTCGTTCGTTCGTTCTACCTACCTAGCTTCTAATATACCAATACAAACTCACCTGTCCGCCTGTCTTTCGGTCTATCTACCTGTCTATCTGCCTGCTACCTATCTGTCTTTCTTTCTGTCTGACCGTTGGTCTGTTTCTCTGTCTATATAAGGATCTGCAAGGGTATTAGCAGTAACTTTAATATGTTGGTCACTTGAAACATCACGAAACTTTGGAGATAAAAATAATGGAGGGGTATATGCCTGGGAAGAGAGGAAGAGGAAGGCCAAAGAGAAGATGGGTGCAGGATGTGGCGGATGATCTCCATCTTGCTTATGATCGAGAGATTTTTCGGAAGGTCGTTATGGGAGCGAGGCTCTGCAAAGGACATGGTACTGAATGAATGAATGAATGAATGAATGAATGAATGAATGAATGAAATGGCAGCCGTATTATTATTACTTTTATTATTATTTTTTTTCCCGCGTTTCCATCCTGTTTCAGGATATTGCGGTCAACACCAGCATCTTTCAGCTGTATGTTGATTCCTAGGCTAGATTACGCTCATCAGCACGCCACGACTTTCTGGGCGACCGGCTCCATACTCTCATAAGTCACTGACGCTACTCGAACCACTTTTAATTCTCGTGCGCTCACGTCAACCACGAAAGCTGCTAACCCCTAGGCTAGGGAGTCGGCCATTATTATTATTATTATTATTATTATTATTATTATTATTATTGTTACAATTATTATTATTACTATTATTGTTATTACTCTTATTATTGCCGGTTATGTAGTCAAGGAGTTATGGACGCAGTTCGTAATTCAGCATACCGCGTTCGAAACACAGCTGCGGGAGATTTGGTGCAGGTTATTTTATAAATTGGTATGAGTGCCGGTCGTTCAGAGAGAAATGGCAAACTACTGAACGTAAACTTGCCAAGAAATCACGAACAGCCACAAGATACTGGATTTGACTGCAACATCCTGTACAGCATATGCTACTAACTGTCGTATTAGTAATCGGTGTAGTAGTAGCAGTAGTAGTAGTAGTAGTAGTAGTAGTAGCAGCAGCAGCAGCAGCAGCAGTAGCAGCAGCAGCAGTAGCAGCAGCAGTAGTAGCAGCAGCAATAGTAGTAGTAGTAGTAGTAGTAGTATAGTAATAGTCAAAGAAGCACAAAGAAACAGAAACCAAACATGAAAGAAATATAGAGAGTGAGAGATAGAGACTTATAAAGAAAGAGAGTAACAGAGAGTCAGAGGGAAACAGAGAGAGAGAGAGACAAACAGAGAGACAGACAAAGAGATAGAGAGAGGCAGAGAGAATGAGAGAGAGGTAGACAGAGAGAGAGAGAGAGAGAGAAAGAGAGAGAGAGAGAGAGAGAGATGGTGATAAATACATAAATGAATAAATAAGTAAGAAAGAACAGACATAAAAAATGCAAGACTGCGTGATCGGTTGGTGTACAAGAAAAGGAACAACTGAAATGATGGACACTAACTACAAATTGAATTCAATGAGAAGAAATGCCAAAGGTCCGCTGTGCTATAAGATTACAGATGCGGACACCCAGGCTACGTATGCCGCTCCAGTAGTTTAAGCTTTCTGTCTGGTTACTTCAAGTTTTGAACTATAACGACGCCCACCCTCTGTCCACCTCTCATTCTATGTCTATCTCCCTCTCATTCTGACCTTGTTTGCTTCTTATTTTCTCTGTGGATCCCTCTAATTCTCTCTTCCTTTCCTCCTTCCACATCTCTCTCTTCCATTCTCTGTGTGTCGTCCTCATATTCCCGTTATATTTTCCTCTCTTCTCTGTGTATTTTCTTATTCACTTTATCTTTCTTATGTTCTCTGTTTTCTTCTAATGCTATCTGTATTTAATCTAATTCTCTCAGCGCCTCTCTCTCTATCTTATTATCTTCTACCCTCCCACTCTCATGCTCTCATTCCACACGCGTGACGCCCTCATTTATTTTGTACTAGCCTCTCATTTCCCATATGGGTTTCTTCCATCATCTCTGTATCCTAACTCTCTTTTCTATAATTTTTCTTCTTTTCTACTTCCTTATATTTTTCTTCTTATTCTCTCCTGCTCTCTCTCTCTCTCTCTCTCTCTCTCTCTCTCTCTCTCTCTCTCTCTCTCTCTTTGTGTTTATATATCTATGACATATGACTCGCCAACACAGGACAAGGGGACAGTTTACCGCCATTTTCTTGTGCAATGCAAACAAACCAGGCCGTGACTCGAACCAGGCATGTACATGTACAGGCATGTATGACCTAACCCGTGAACTACTTCACCATCTTTCGACATACTAAAACCATCATTGTGATGGTTACTTTTCTCAGCCGCTTGTTAATGTAACGGTTAGGTCGTTACACTGATAACGGCATGAGCCCAGTCGAACAAGGGTTCGCTTCTAGCTATCGCCGTTTGTTACAAGAGGAACGATTAGCCACCTAATCCTCTGTGCAGTTATGCTTACAACATATTTTGGTCTCGACACTTCACATAACCGCTTTTCTCTAATTGTCACTTCTTTCCAATGTCTTCTATTAGTGTAAATCAATACCAATGAATATAAATATACATTGCTTGCGCTATTACAATGTCTTCCCAACTATTGTCGTCGCTACCACCCAATAGAATGAAGCCTTCTCTATTAATATCGCTCTTAAACATACGCATTTCATTCCTCTCGCGTTCTCTCTTTCTCCCTATCCCTCACTAAGTGAGCTTTCATCAACATTACAAGGAGGGAATCAATAAATTAATAGCTATTAACCCGTCCAAGAGCGGTATAAAAGACGCTAAAAAGAAGTATATGTGATACGCTACATCAGTGATTCTCAAACTGTTTAGATCAGTGGTTCTCAACTGGTGGGGAATTCCCCCCAGGGGGGAATTTTAGGGTTTCCAGGGGTGGGGGGGGGGGGAATGAAGACCATTTCAAGATCGCGTTAATACAAGAACCGATTACTTGATATTGTTTTTCCCTTCATACTTTACAGTTAAGTACGTCTCATCCTTCTAAAATTCATTTTATAAAGTCAGTAGACCCACAAATCATGTTTTATGTGGATGTCTAGACTTGTTTTAGTATGTGCTATTAAATTTACCTTACATTTTTACGTATACTGTATAGGGGTGGGGGGATTTTTAGATAGGAAATACGAAAGGGGAGAAATGACGTTCTGAAAATATGGTGAAGAACATGGGCCAAAAAAGGTTGAGAACCACTGGTTTAGATTATGGCTCGCTTGGCAATATCTTATGCTTCTTCGTTCCTCTTTCGTCACACCTAGTTATGCACACAGAAGGTCAGCGTGGCCTACTTCGGCATACATTTGTGAGATGGCTGCGTTCTCTAGACCAGTGGTTCTCAGCCTTTTTTTTGGCCCATGCCTCCATTTATCATATATTCAGAACGTCATCCCCCCTTTCTTTCGAATTTCCTCCCTATAAATTCCCCCCCCCCCCCCACCCTTACACAGCAAACATAAAAATGGAAGCTAAATTTAATAATACACTAGAACAAGTCTAGACATCTACATAAAACGTGATTTGCGGGTCTACTTACGTTATAAAAAGAATTTCATTAGGGTGAGAAGTACAGAACCGTAAAATTTAGAGGGAAAAACAATATCAAGTAACTGGATCTTGCATTAATGCGATCTTGAAATAATCTTAATTCACCCCCCCCCTCTCCCCTGGAAACCCTAAAATCCCCCCCCCCCCCCCATGGGGGGGGGGGAGGGAACTCCCCACCGCCACTGCTCTAGACAGATCCCATTCAAGGTAATTGGCTCTATCTACCCGTGTCTAGGTTACGCCTGGCATTATGGGTATCACGGTATCTCTCCGTAATAAATGCCGACCTTTCGTTGCAATAACCTTTACACTATCCCCCTCTCAGCACTAGATTAGATTTAAAAACGTTTAGGAAATATTACCACCCTGAGACTAATACCGCCCAGCTTGTATATGTAATGCTGAATCATGATCTGCTTTATACCATATTATGCCTCTTAAGAAATAACCCGTAGCAGGCAGCTGCTGGGGATTTTGTGAAGCGTTAGGACCATCCCATTTAGTGACACTGAGTGCACGGAGGATGGAGACTAGTTTCTCCCTCCCACATGGAAAGACAAGATCTGACCTTGAAAACTCGTCTTACGACAATCATGCCATTGTCAGCGTAACGTCCTATCCGGTACACCAAAACGCATTATGCCTTTTGAAGATGTGAAATCCCAGTACTGATCCGGCATACTCTGTTCTCCAGGCGGACCCGACCACTCACGATGTCTTCTCATAGGCCCCCCCCCCCCCCCCCTGGTGGCGTACAGGCGAGATCGTAACCTCAGGGATGTGCTGGTCCATAGCAGTCTACCCCAACCTCACAAGTCTCTTCCAGGCACGGTGGCTTGTCTCCGATCGCGTTGTAAGACCTGCCCACATGTACTTCAAACCCAGAGTCTGGTATTCCCTAAGACGACATTCCACATCCGTGAGGGTTTCTCATGCACGAGTGGCAACGTTGAGATACATCGGGCAGACAGGTTTACGTCTTGCTGACAGATTTAGACAACATCCTTCTGACATCAATAGTGGCGCCCAGAAACCAGTATCCATGCACTTCAACAGTCCTTACCACTGTGGTGTGGCTGACATACAGGTCACGGCGATCAAATCCAGCGCATCCCACGAACGGGATCGTCAAACTTCCAGTTGGGTACACTCTCCCCTCACGGCCTCAATGTTCAACACAGTTTCATTTAACTTCCAAACCCCACCCACTCCCACCCTCCCCCAGTTGTATAGTCCACTAAAAAGGTAGTTGCATGTCCTTTGCAGGACGTCGCAGTCTGCCGCAGCATTATTTCTGCTGTTTGGGATTTCTTGGCAGGTTTGCGTTCGGAGGTTTGCAATCGTTTTCTGAGCGATCGCCACTCATGCCCCACTGTGAGGACCAACGCAATGAAATCTTCCGCCACTGTTTCGAACGCACAAAGAGATATTGCCAATTTCGAAGTGCGTCCGTAACATCTTCGCCTATCCTATTTTTAACTTTTGTCCACCGCACCCCCTTCCCGCCGAGTTGTTTAGCTAATACCTGAGCTTCTGAAGATATCGACCTTTGACCCGTTGACCATACATCCGGCCCATACAATCCACTGATAGTCGTCGAATGTGTGTGTCAGTCGTCAGTCACTCCAAGCTAGGATACCGATTCAGATAAGTATCCTTATTATTATTGTCAAGTGGTGTGTTTCATGTAGTTTTGTGTCGGTTTGTGTTTGATTTGTTCTGTGCTGACGAAGGCTTGGGCCGGAACGTCCAATTTGTTTCTTGTAATCGTGTTTTAGTAAAGCTCACAATCTACTTCTTGTTGTTTGGTGATTCATTCCTTGACGTACAATCATGCACGACGGAATAGTTAGCCAGTTTTTTACTCTCTTAGCGGACGACCAGCGCAGGTGTCAATGCCTCGCCCTACCGCGCTCATAACATTATCAGCGGAATCTCCTACACATTCAGCCAACACGCTTGTTGAAACAGTATTAATCGCGTATTTTCACTACCAAATGGCACCTGGTCGTCTCTCTGATCTATAGGTTACACGACTTTCTCCGTAATCTCGTATACTCTCGTAAGTAACGTAACGTTGCCGAGAATTGGTAGCGGTTCTCTCTCCGTCGGTAACTTACGGGGTATTTGAGCCGGTTGTTCAGAAAGCAATGGCAAACTACTGAGCGTAATCTTGTCAAGAAATCTACAATCAGTTGGAAGATGCTGATGTTGACAGTTATGTCCTGTAAAGGATATGCGAAATAGTGCTAATAGCGGGGTAGGTGGTTCAACGCCTATTGGAGCTAAACGTTGTATTCTTGAGTAGAAAGCAATGGTAAACTACTGTACGTAAACGTGCCTAGAAAATTAGCCAGCGGTTGATCGCAACTCCGACAAAGTAAATGCAATATAAACAAAATTATTATCTCAATTTTCCTTCTGTATTTGTTTTTCACTGTTTACATGTTCCGTTGACGCGACTTCGCTGTGTTTGGTTTGGAAATATCTCGTTAGTTCTTCTTGTTTTCTTCCTTATATTGTTGACAGTTGGTTAGGAAGCGTTGTATGTTATTTGATTCAGCTTTGATACATAGTATTCTGTGTATATTCATTCTTTCCAGGCGAATGCAGCCATTACTAGCCTCAGTTTCCGCAATTGTTTGTTTGCTGGTATTTTTGAAATGTTCAGTTATTTGTGTTTTTCCGTTTGGTTCTGTTATTAACCGGAATGCAGTTCTCTTTTTCTTGCTTTGTCTCCAATTTTATCAACATTATCCGAGTTTCTTCTTTTATATGACTTATTATTTCTATTTAACCTTGACTCTGCTTCTATTTCTTCCTTACTTCTAATTTAACAGCTAGGTGTACCTTTAAGTTTCCTGTTGGCTCCTTTGTGAGCTGGAGTCCAAGCTATTGTTGCATTGCATCCTTCTCCTTTCATCTGTGTGATTAGGTTCAATATGTCTTCCTTTATACATGGTCTGCTACATATTAAGTGTCTCCCAAGTGACTGTACTGCAGCTAATGAATCTGACAGGTTTTTCTTTCTGTGGCGATGTTGTTTCTCCACCTACTATCAATATCTCTATGAAAATCTTTATATATTCTAACGCTCGTGTTTCTGTATCTGCTTCATCACTATCTTTGATTAGTCTGCTTATATATTCTGATGCTTGTGTTTCTGTAGCTGTTTCATCACTATCTTTGGTTAAAATTAAAAGTTAATTGCATATCCTTTACAGGACATCGCATTCAACGCCAGCATTTTTGGCTATTTGTGATTTCTTGGAACGTTTACGTTCGATAGTTTGTCATTGATCTATGAACGGCCGGCGCTCATACCGTTTTATAAAAACCCAACTCAAGGCGGTCTGCCTCAAAATCTCCCGCAGCTGTGTTTCGAACGCGGTATGCGGGATTACGAACTGCGTCCGTAACCCCTTTGCCACAGGTGCGACTATCTTTGGTTAGTCTGTTTAAATATGCTAATGCAAGTATAGATTCTATATAGCACTTCACACACTGTATTTATGCCAACCTCTTGTTAGTTCTTTCTTCTGTATAACTCTCGTTGTAACGCATCGCAACGGTATGTTTATATATCATCTTGCGATTATAACTTTTTTTTTTTTTTTTTGCATATCCCTTACAGAACGTTGCAGTCAACATCAGCATTTTTCAGCTGCTGTTGATGTACTAGGTAAGATTGCGCTCAGTAGTTTGCCGTTGATTTCTGAGCGACCGGCTTACATACCCCGTAAGTTACCAACGCGGAGAGAACCGCTATCGATTCTCGGGCAGGTTACGTTACTCATGAGAATATACGGGAATTGCGGAGAAAAGCGTTAACACCTAGGCCAGGGAGCCGGTCACTCGGAAAGCAATGGCAAAGCTACTGAGCGTAATCTCGCCAAGAAATCAATCAAATCAGATTATAACTAGGATTGCCAAAAAAAAAAAAAAAAAAAAAAAATTAAAAAAAACCTTAGTAACAACTGGCAAGACTGAGGGAAAAAGAACACAGGGAAGGCAGCGAGATAAATATCTAGATAGCTTGACCATATGACATAACCGAGACAGAAACACAGCTGATCCACGACTCTAGTGATCGTGTTAGATGGCGACAAGATACTTGATGATGGTGATGAATCCAAATTGTATTAACTCTAAATCCGAGATATTTCTTTTAAGTATATTAAGAATTAAAGATGTTATAAAAATTAATACTGCAACTTAAAAAAGGGGCTGGTTAAAGGTTAAGGTTAAAAGAATCGCCTTCATTGCGCCCGGGTTTATCCCATATTGTCTCTTTCCGCAGAGCGACCTGTACAATTTAGCTTAAAACTAACTCAGTCACAACAATCAGACACCGACTAATCGCACTGACCCCCACGATAATTAAAACTAATTGACTGTTTATTTCCGCTTGTGGACGTTTGATGTTTCCAAATTAAATAATTCTACCAAATTGAAAATCGAGAAATATGTGGATTTAGTTAAATCTTTCATTTGGCAGGGAAAGAAAACCGGAAGAAACGGCCGTCTCGAAACCATTTTTCGGTATAATGAATTATTTCGTTATAAAAACTCGGTCTGTCCCGGAAAACCAGGACGTTTGGCAACCCTAATTATAACTCAATTAGTAACTGATGACGATCTCGTAAACACGACTCGAGCAATGACGTTAAGAATCAAAATAACACCTCTCTCAAGCTGTATCCTAGCAACCAAGATCTCGTCTGGACTCTTTAACAACCATCTACAGATGCAACTAGGACACCCAGCCAACCCACAAGTCTCAGCAACAACATCGTCTTGTCTTAACTAGATACCCTTTTTGTCATTCTAATTCAGGCCTCATAATCATTCCCGCCACATAACTGTTTCGTAAATTGTACATTGCAAAGGGCGTCCTTGCGTGAATTAACTCCCAACCGACGATTAGCGCGGGTAATTGAATTAAGGACCGCTTTTATTGGCGGTATTTGCATTGTAAACGAGAATTACCGCCTGCAAAGTGGGTATTTAATGACGGTTACCAGTATCGATACCGCCATGGCTGCCGAAAACCACAACAGCAAACGATACAATCGAATGTTCTAGTTTTTATATTTTATTTTATGTAATAAGCTGAGTTGATATTAATGCTCTGACGTTGTAGATGAATACTGCAATATTGTACTGCAAACATCAAAGTAATAATTTCGAAATATCTAGATGATTAAATATCAGATATGAATTGGGAAATTATTCTTTAACATAAATGGACGCAGGGTGGGAGAATGCACAAACGGAGCCTGCAGAATTTTATTAAAAAAAATATATCTCTGTAATTTTTTTTCTCGAGAAAGTTGGCGTAAATTATCTAAATATCTGCAACACAATAATGCACAAGATTCTTGTTTGTTTGCTCATGACTTTTATGTAGTTTAATTTATTGCAGTAATTGATAATATGAAATTTATATCACATTGCTGATTACCTTCATAGAGTATGTATGTTTGACATTATTTATTCATTATGCATAAGTAATTTATTTCTGTATTCATACTTCCATACATTATGCATGGTTCTGTTAGAGCGCTCCTGAAAAATGTGATTCTTGTATGCTAAACATATGGCCTTTCTTAGGTAAATTACCATGAGAAATATATCTCCTGGGATGGAGGCCCGGATATGTTACATTCCACGGAAGTGTTGATGAAAATGGTGAGCATTATTAATAACACGGTTACGAAAATGGCAAAAATTCTACAAACGTGTTGATGAAAATGGTGAGCATTATTACAGACGCGTTGACGAAAATGGAGTACATTCTACAGATGTATTGACGAAAATAATGATCATTATTACAGACCCGTTGACAAAAATGGAGAACAATCTACAGACGCTTTGGCGAAAATGGAGAACATTCCAGAGAGATGTTGACGAAAAGGAAGTAAACTACACAGATGTCTTGACGAAAATGGCGAAAGTTCAACAGACGTATTGACGAAAATGGAGAATATTCCACATATGTGTTGACGAAAATAGAGAATATTCCACATATGTGTTGACGAAAATAGAGAATATTCCACATATGTGTTGACGAAAATGGAGAATATTCCACATATGTGTTGACGAAAGTAGAGAATATTCCACATATGTGTTGATACAAATGAAATAAACTCCACAAGTGTGTTGATGAAAATTAAGAAAATTCCACAGACGTATTGATGAATATGAAGAAAACTCCACAGACGTCTTCATGAAAATGGCGAAAATTCAACAGACGTCTTGGCATAAATAGCCAATATTCCATAGATGTTTTGACGAAAATGGAGAACATTTCTCAAACATCTTGAACCAAATGGTGAACATTCCACAGATATATATACGAAAATGGTATTTCGTGCTGTATGCGATGCTTTCGGCTGACCGCCTTACGGAAAGTGACTGAGCCAAATGGGATAAATTCCGGTGCAATGAAGTCGACTCTCTTGTCTTTTAAATGTAGTTAAATATACATTTTTCAGCAGTTATTTTTATTACAAAATTAAAGTAATACCGTGTATACACTCGACAGAATCTTGGGAGGCCATTACGAAAAGCAAAGAATAATGACAATTTAACTTACCATGCATGTCTGCATATTGTAAGGGGCGACTAAGGAAGGTTGGCGCAAGACTGGACACCTCATCCCATAGAAAACTTAAGGTGCAAAATCCAACCAATTATAAACAAGTCAACAAAGAGCCTGGCTTGATTTGGTTGAGATCACTTGTTGCATGGAGAGATTATATGCAGAAACACATGTAGACAGATGAACTCCGGACAAGATCAGTTATACAAATTCTCCTTTTTCGTTCCTTTATCTTGGGCAGTGTGTCACACCCAGGTTCGCACCTCAGCGGTCACTCTGTCCGACATGAGCATACACTTGTGTAAGGCTTACATCCCGTAGATACCATCCAAGGTAGTCATTCTCCTCAAAGACAGGATTTTCTGTTTCTAACACATTTGCCATGACTGTGACCTTACGGCCTACTGTTTACAATTTTCATATTCCGCGAGATTGTTAATGTCCACAACTTGCACATGAGACCTCATGTGTTTTGGCTTTTATTCGAGGGTTCGAGGTATCGGACCACACTGCCCAGACAATCAGAATACCATTATTTACCAAAGGTTCTTGAGAAGATTCCCCGATCTATGCAGGGATCGAACCCTCTACCTTCAGAGTCCAAGGAAGACACCACAAGCTCTCAGCCAAGCCTCTCTCCACGTGATACACAAGAACTTGCTGTTCGTTACATCAACCTCGTCAGCAAAGATGAGCCGGCTCGATTACATAACGCTAAAACACGCGTTTCTTTTTGTGTAGGCATTTAATAAACCAAGATGACACTTTCATAGCCCTCTTATAATGGAAGCAATATTTCTATATGCTTTTTCTTTAAAAGAAAATGGCGTGTATTAGAGCAGGCTACCCCTCGCTGAGATACATTTCATTTGACGCACATAAAGCGAGTGGATGTAAGGATATTGTAGAAAGCATCAAAAGAATATTAACGCTAAGTGAATTTACACAAGCGTGTGCGCTGAATTTGTAGTCTTGTCAAATTTTTGCCTTTTTGCATTTTGACAATAATAACGTTCTAAGCTAGAAGGGGTTAAAGTAATACTTGGTTTTGAGTTAACGGGTTAAAGTAATACTTGTCTCTCAGTGAAGAGGGTAAAGTAGTACTTATCTTTCAGTGAAGGTGTTAAAGTAATACTTGTCTCTCAGTGAAGGGGTTGAAGTAATACTTGTCTCCAGTGAAGGGGTTAAACTAATACTTGTCTCTCAGTGAAGGGGTTAAAGTAATACTTGTCTCTCATTGTAGGGATTAAAGTAATACTTGTCTCTCAGTAAAGGGATTAAAGTAATACTTGTCTCTCAGTGTAAGGGATTAATGTAATACTTATCTCTCATGAAGGGATTAAAGTAATATTTGTCTCTTTGTGAAGAGATTAAAGTAATACTTGTCTCTCAGTGAGGGGGTCGAAGTAGTGCTTGTCTGTCAATGAAGAGATTAAAGTAATATTTGTCTTTTAGTGATTGGATTAAATAATGCTTGCCTCTCAACGAGGGGATTAAATTAATACTTATCTCTCATTGAAGGGATTAAAGTAATGCTTGTCTCTCAGTGAAGGGGTTAAAGTAATACTTGTCTCTCAGTAAAGTGGAGTTATGAAGGTAAAGTAAAAATTGCGAATGATAGTATTAAAGTATTAATAGAACATTTTGAGGGAGGTTAAGTCGTAAAGACAACTTATCGCAAACGTCAGGAAGAGGCAATCTTTCAGAAAGAGGCAATCTTAATTTTTTTTATTTTGCAACATTAAGAGAAGGTAAAAACTAGAACACGTTGTGACAAAAGGCACAATGTTTGAAAAGACAGAGGAAGAGAGAAAATAATTTGACAGCCGTGTGTCATTGCACGGGAGGAACACAGCAGATAGACTGATACATGAGTTTGGAAATCGCAAGATTCGGAGAAGCGTGATCGCCCACGGCAATCGACAGGGAACTTGATGATGACGAACATATTAACGGCGCTGGACTGAAGGCGGTCAAGTAACAACTTTAGCAGATTGATGGAGTTACAGTAATAATTGTGTGTGTTTGTGTTAAAATAAATATTTGTTCATGACTGATGGTGGTAAAGTAATATGATGCAGTTTCCTACAATGGGCTTGTGATGTGTAGACTTGAGAGCAAGGAGGAATAGGTGGCCAATCTAACCCTCACTTTGGCAAGCGACGAGCCCTGGCGTCAAACCCACGTCTGACCCTGCTCATGGCATATCCAGCGCAGTTCGCTATCAACCTCACTGGCTCGCCAGCACTAATAGAACAGTAGTTCTATTAGATTTCTCAACATCAGCTCGCCAGCAACGTCGCCAGCCTGACCGGAGCAAAGAAACGAAAGCAAATGAAATGAGACAAAAAAGTAGCAACGGTTTTGTTTATTTAAACACTAGTTTGTTGTTTATAAACACGTTATTGTCTAAAAATGTATTACTCAATTGAGATCGGGTTTCCCCGAAGAAAGGGCGAACGTTGATTATTATTAGTTGAATATACAAATGATTGAACTAGCTTGTATATTCTCGCCATACATTGCGTATTCGGGACAATGTTTGCATCTTCTGTTTTCCTTTGGGAATGTCGTTGTCAGAATGTTGGAATATTGTTGCAGCCATCTCTGCGTTGTTCAGTTTGTCTGCTGCATTAACATGTGGGACGGCGTCTATAACACAGCTTCATGGAATATTGATTCAGCTTCTTGCTGAGAAAAAGTCTATACAACAAGGCATTGCAAGGTTATTGTACGTATTATGATCAAATACACCCCTTCCCCCTTGCGAACCCGTCCTACATGCATGCACACATATACCCAGAGAGATGTCAATTTAACGATGTAAGAGGGATGTGTGTGCGCGCGAGTGTATGTATGTATGTATGTATGTATGTATGTATGTATGTATGTATGTATGTATGTATGTATGTATGTATGTATGTATGTATGTATGTATGTATGTATGTATGTATGTATGTATGTATGTATGTATGTATGTATGTATGTATGTATGTATGTATGTATGTATGTATGTATGTATGTATGTATGTATGTATGTATGTATGTATGTATGTATGTATGTATGTATGTATGTATGTATGTATGTATGTATGTATGTATGTATGTATGTATGTATGTATGTATGTATGTATGTATGTATGTATGTATGTATGTATGTATGTATGTATGTATGTATGTATGTATGTATGTATGTATGTATGTATGTATGTATGTATGTATGTATGTATGTATGTATGTATGTATGTATGTATGTATGTATGTATGTATGTATGTATGTATGTATGTATGTATGTATGTATGTATGTATGTATGTATGTATGTATGTATGTATGTATGTATGTATGTATGTATGTATGTATGTATGTATGTATGTATGTATGTATGTATGTATGTATGTATGTATGTATGTATGTATGTATGTATGTATGTATGTATGTATGTATGTATGTATGTATGTATGTATGTATGTATGTATGTATGTATGTATGTATGTATGTATGTATGTATGTATGTATGTATGTATGTATGTATGTATGTATGTATGTATGTATGTATGTATGTATGTATGTATGTATGTATGTATGTATGTATGTATGTATGTATGTATGTATGTATGTATGTATGTATGTATGTATGTATGTATGTATGTATGTATGTATGTATGTATGT
>JACEFZ010002435.1:57500-75000 GCA_014155875.1 Cepaea nemoralis
TGTTCCTGACATTTCTCTTGTAGCTGCCTTGCAGCGAAAATCAACAGTTCCTCGTTTTTTTCTGAAGCTACACTGATTCTCAGGAAGAAGACCTTGATCGAGATGGGCCGTGAGGCGATTGAGAAGAATTCTGGCGAGTATCTTCCCTGCGATTGAGAGCAAGGAGATGCCTCGGTGGTGTCACAGGGCGACGAATGCGTCCGCAAAAAGTATTGTGATTGCTCACTGAACCTAGTGTTCACCGTGTTCATTACGTCTGCATCTGTGTGAAATCGTTGTTCCCTGAGAGCGTTTTTAAAGGTCCGAACAAATGAAAATCACATGGTGACAAATCAGGACTATAGGCTGGATGTTGCAGAATTTCCCACTTCTTCCTTGCCAATGCTTCCTGCGCAATCTATTCAACATGTGGACGTGCATTATCGTACAACAAAATCACACCGCGAGAAAGCATGCCAGGTCGTTTATTCTTGATGACTTTTCGCAGTTTGTCTATTTTTTCCAAGTAGTGGGCAGAGTTGATGGTTCTTTAGTAGGCCAACAATAGCCCTTCATGGTAAAAACATGCGCTCAGCATAACCTTACCAGCGGAAACCTATTACTTGAATTTTTTGGCTTTTGGTGATCCAGCATGCTTCCATTGCATGCTCTCTCTTTTGCTGCTCGGCTCAAAGTGGTGTCATCATGATTCATCGCCTGCCACTATGTGGAAGAGAAATGCATCCCCCTCCACTCGGTAACGCAACAAGTGGTCCAAACACCATCCCATGAGTTACTCTTTTTGGTGGTCGGTCAACATCCGTGGTACCCACTTTGAATACACCTTCCGATATAGCAGTTTCTTACGAACGACATTTTGAATTGTCCCAATTGACACATCAAATTCTTTCGCTAGCAAACGTATGCCTTGACAACGGTTCATCTGTACTGCTGCATCAATTATGGCGATGTTTTTTTTTTCCTTTTGCAGCAATAGGCGCCTGACCCGGTCGTCGAAGATCTGTCGTGAACTGACGTCCTTTCCGAAACATTCGTGCCCGGTCTGTCACTGTTGTCACATTTGTTACCGTATGCTGCCTGCATTCTTCGATGAATGTCCACTGGTCGACATCCTTCAAACTCTTCTCCTTCTTCTTTCGTTCGCTTGAAATATGTCTATAACTGCAATGCTGTCTCTTGTATGAATTTAACTGCCTTTTTTCAGTTCACACAGCGGTGCATAGAGTTTATCTTCCACTGTCGTCTCTCTAGGTCAGAAGGTTTGCCTAGATGTTATATTTTGGGCAGTATTGGAGTATGTTCTCTGCTGTCTGCGACGCCAATCCACAGGTGCACATGGCTATTTCACCAATCTTGACTTTTGTATACATGTGGTTGCGTAATACAGTGTGTCCTGTTCGGAGGCGCAGAATAATGACTTGTTCTGGTCTGTCCATAATGTGGTAGTCCTCTTGAGCAGGTTTTGGTGGCTTTCTGACTGATTTGATCATTCTTTTCTTTTGATGGTATGTAACGGGCACATTAGGCTGTTCTTCTTTCACTGTCTCCTTCCTTAGCCAATTGATCCACTCTGTCGTTTCCGGGTATTCCACAGTGGGAAGGTATCACTGTATGATGACATTATGCTGACTGCTAAGTTCAGAAAGTAGTGTCCTTAGTACTGGCAATTTCCCAGACAGGAGTGCATCGAGTACTGATTTTGCATCTGTCAATAGCACCACAGGTTGTGTACCATTGCTGGTATTTAGTAATTTCTCTGTTGCTATCTTGATTGCCTCAATTTCAGCATCATAATTATGGCAGTACTTTCCTGTCGGTACTCTAGCTGTGTCCCTAGTATTATTTGGGTATTCTATGTACACCCCCGCTCCTCCATTTTGAACAGCATTTTATGCTGACCCACCTGTGTAGACTCGGATCCAGAGATCCTGTGGGTATTCGTCATCAAGGAAGCTGATAGTGGTTGTTCTGCGCTGCACACTGTTCTGTTCTTCCTTGTCAAATATTCCTCTAACTTTTGTCTGGATTTGTAATGATAGTCGATGTTCGTCTTTCCATGGAGTTCGCTGGAATAGTTGTTAGGGGGATACCAACTGTGGGCAGATAGGTGGTTTCTCTGCAGAATCAAATGAAAGAAACTGAATCACCGCTCTTTGAGCTTCTTTGGACGGAGTTTAGATCAACCCGACCATTTTCTCACCGGTTAGAAATAGAACATATGCATCATGGGACGATAAGCACGTGTTCCTTTATTCATTGGTCAGTACTTATCACATGACTATGACATAATCATGTTCAACGTACGCAATTACGCGCGGTGTGTCACGAAATGATTTCAAATGAACGCCCCTTGTCTGTCTGTCTGTCTGTCTGTCTGTCTGTCTGTCTGTCTGTCTGTCTGTCTGTCTGTCTGTCTGTCTGTCTGCCTGCCTGCCTGCCTGTCTGTCTGTCTGTCTGTCTACACACACACCCACACACACACACACACCCACACAAACACACACACACACACACACACATATATATATATATATATATATATATATATATATATATATATATATATATATATATATATATATATATATATATATATAGATTGTGGTACCGCGGGTTACGAACGCCTCAGGTCACGAACAATTCAGGTTACGAACAACAACGTTGAAAATTATATGTCTCGGGTAAAGAACAGTGCCTCGGGTTACAAACGAAGGCGAGCGAGAGAGGGCAAGGTGTATGTAGAGTTAGAGACAAACGATCGCGTACGGTACAGACAGTACTACAGATGAGCTTGATGATGCGGAGTCAGTGACCGTTTCAACTGCCAGGATTAAAGAAATTTGCAGCAAGTTGGCAGATGTCGAACACTTCATTGTGAACGATCATCTAAACAAGCTTGTTGCTAATAAGCCCTATGCTCCTATATGTTATGAATGATAACACGATGGCCCACTTCAGAAAGATTCTCCAGCAAAGGAAGCGAAAAATTTCCCTTGATAGTTTCTTGGTGCAGAAAGATTCCCAGTCGGCTGCCAAGAAACAGCGACAAAATACTCCAGAAACTAATGATTCAGAATAACAAAGAAAGTGACAAATTTCCCTTGATCGTTTTCTTGGTAATAACGATAGACTAAATCTCTTTTTTATTTTACATTTAATTAATTTGGTTATTTTCGTTCTCTTTATTTAAAACGTGAAGTACAAGTATTCTTTGCTATTTGTCAGGTAAACGACCGGATGTTACTAAAAAAGAACGATTCTTTCATCTTGAAACGGATTGTCTTTATTTCATTGATTTCAATGTTTCGGGTTACGAGCGTTTCGGGTTACGAATGGAGTTCTGAAATGTATTAAGTACGTAACCCGAGGTAACACTGCATATATATAATGCAATGTATGTCCGGATATCATTGATGCGTTCGCGAACGGTCCATCCGATTGAGATGAAATTTTCTATATGTTTTCTTCTCATTGCAGTGCAGCGAACTGTCATAGTTTGTTAGTGTACAAACAGTTATTTACTTAATAAAATTTAATATTTTAATTTGCATTATAATTTATATATAGCGAGGGGACTTAACTTAAGAAAAGTTATATCAAGGGACATAACTTTTAATAGCACTGCTATATATTTTATATATAATTGTTGCATTGTTATCAAAGTTTTATAAACTGTTTGTCTACAATTATTTACAGGCATATGCGTTATAATATATAATGACAGACAGACAGACAGACAGACAGACAGACAGATAGGTAGATAGATAGATAGATAGATAGATAGATAGATAGATAGAGAGAGAGAGAGAGGGGATTGGGTAGGTAGGTAGGCAGGCAGGCAGGCAGGCAGGCAGGCAGGCAGGTAGATATATAGATAGATCCCCGCCAGTATACTAGTATATATATATACCAGTTGCCTGACAGCGTGCCTATATGTATATATATAATGTCTTGGCTTCTGATACATATACTGTCTGAATGAATGTATGTCTATCTCTTAGTCTCTTTGCTTCTCTCATCCTCTCTTCCCCCCCCCTCTGTGTGTGTGTGTGTGTGTGTGTGTGTACAAAGAAAACAAACATGTTAAAAAAAGGGCAACGATCTCAACAAACACATCCTCGATCAGGCTGGTCTACCACGCCACTGCGAAAATTTATTTCAAAGTAAAGATGACGAAAGCAAGAAACATAATACAACCATTAAAAGTTAAACATAGTTCTGTCCGTGATACGGTCTACCTACTTCAGTAATTTAAGCAAACGGTTCTATTATGTTTCGATAGTAATCTGCAATGAAAACTGGCAACAGATGGTTAAAACCATTCATCTGTCTATGCATTGAACAACTGCCGAGTTGGGTTTATCTAATGATCTTTACAGTTCGCATTCACTTTACGGAATAAATTGAATTTCTGCGATCTGTCCCTCGTGGGCGAACAAGCCAACAGAACACAGGCGCGACTAGGCCGCTGAACAAATGTATGACTGGGGGGAATATATTAACTAATCTAATAAAAATTTTGGAATAAATGGATTAAAGGGAAAGAAGAAATGAACAAGGGACGATATATAAACCTGTCTGTGAGCTAAAGGGCCGGAAAGTAGTTTTTAATGGGTTATTTGTCCTGTTTATTTACATGATTTAACTGTGAAGAGAAATAGCTTTGGATCTTGTTTTAGGGGTGTAATTGCATTCTGTTTATATTTTTATATGTTGTTATGTACTACTACTACTACTACTACTACTACTACTACTACTACTACTACTACTACTACTACTACTACTACTACTACTACTACTACTACTACTACTACTACTACTACTACTACTACTACTACTACTACTACTACTACTACTACTACTACTACTACTACTTCTACTACTACTACTACTACTACTACTACTACTACTACTACTACTACTACTACTACTACTACTACTACTACTACTACTACTACTACTACTACTACTACTTCTACTACTACTGCTACTACTACTACTACTGCTACTACTACTACTACTACTACTACTACTACTACTACTACTACTACTACTACTACTACTACTACTACTACTACTACTACTATTACTACTACTACTACTACTACTACTACTATTACTACTACTACTACTATTACTACTACTACTACTACTATTACTACTACTACTACTACTACTACTACTACTACTACTACTACTACTACTACTACTACTACTACTACTACTACTACTACTTCTACTACTACTGCTACTACTGCTGCTGTTGTTGCTGCTGTTGCTGCTGCTGCTGCTAATACTACTACTACTACTAAGTAGTAACCGTGGTGGTGGTAGTTGTTATTGTAGTAGTAGTAATGGAGGAGGAGGAAGAAGAAGAAGAAGAAGAAGAAGAAGAAGAAGAAGAAGAAGAAGAAGAAGAAGAAGAAGAAGAAGAAGAAGAAGAAGAAGAAGAAGAGGAAGAAGAAGAAGAAGAAGAAGAAGAAGAAGAAGAAAAAGAAGAAGAAGAAGAAGAAGAAGAAGAAGAAGAAGAAGAAGAAGAAGAAGAAGAAGAAGAAGAAGAAGAAGAAGAAGAAGAAGAAGAAGAAGAAGAAGAAGAAGAAGAAAAGGGACTTCCTTTCAAGTATGGGCAGCATGTCATTAAATAAAGAACATTCTGTGTATCATGTCCTAGACTGTGGAAGACACAACTAGATTTAAGATCTTATGCTGGGTGTTTGTAAAGTCTCGCAAAACTTTGTATGTAGAACAGCTGTTTGTTGGAGAGTAGGTATGTTGCTGAGTCATACGCCGTAAGTAAGAAGAATATAGAGAATCTGGAGCCAACAGTGATGTGGTGTCTTCGCAGATTACTAGAAATCTCATGCACGATTAAGAATATCAAGTAATGAGAGGGACCAATCCACAAAGATTATTACACACATAAGTACAAGATAATAAAATTGTAAGGACGCTTAACACGTCTGCCTTACAGTGCACCAATTCCTGAACCAACGGTGCAGACCAAGCCAATCTGTCCTACTCGTTTCCCACAAGACCAGAGAAGCGATCCAACAGATGCTCCCAATTTGGTTATTTTATAATTGTAACATGTCACTCTGCACGAAGCGTGCCTATCTATACGTTTCTCAGCAGGCTCCGTGAGTGCTTTACAATCAAGGCATATGTGTGCTGTTTGTCTTTCAGCAAGTGTCATGCCACTATGACTGTCTCCACCTCCATTCCCAGACTTGTTGCTTAGGTATCATATGATACGAGGGAGCATCAAATGAAAACCTTTAAAGCGTGATATAAATTACAATAACCAAGCCATTGTCTTGTAACCTGTCAATATTGTTGTTAAGGATTCAAGAGTGCTTAGCATGTCACATCACAGTGCAGACGAACACTGTGACGTTGTAAGGACAGTTTAAAGATGGGCTCCCTACATTTGACATGAACCAAAGTGGAGCAGCGTTCTGTTATCTGTATTTTGATTAGTGAAGGGGAGAAAGCTATAGAAATTCATCGGGAAATGAAGGTCCAGTATGGTGATGCACGCCTGTCAGTCCAGCAAGTGTATGCGTGGAGTATGGAGTTGCAAAACTGTTCGATCCGATGAAGAGGCAAAGAAGTTATCGCATGAGTGGTTAATCACGCGACCTAGAGAATTTGTTTCTACAGGGATTCAAGCAATTTATTGGCGCTGGAGGATTTACATTGAACGCAGTGGTGACTAAATAAAAAAAATATAATTCATTTGTTCTTTACTTTTTCAGAATATATTCACCCCCCCCCCCCCCAAAAAAAAAAAAACCTTTTAGATTTTCATTTGAAGCCCCCTAGTTTAGTTTAGTTTACCCCCCTCGTATAATCCAAGATGTTAAGTTTTGTAATATAAATACTATCTCGAAAATCGAATGTCGGTTGATGTATTCGCTAGCTAGTACCATGATGCGAGGACGATAAATAGTTAAATAAAACTAATTTCGAATAAGTGTATATTATTTCACAGAGGGGAGTCGCAGGGACGTAATGACTCGACGCTCGCCCGCCTGCTCACCTGTCAGGCGGTTATTTTTTCAAAACCGCATCAGGGAGTATTTCTAATAATTAAACTAGGCTTCCAAGCCCACCCAGCCTAAATGGGTACAATGACGTGTTTTGGAAAGTAAAGACGTCTGGTGTGCTTCTGACCATATTATTCGATGAGTGACGATTCCACCCCCCCCCCCCCCCCCCCCCCCCCCCCCTGAAAAATGCTGGTGTTCACTGCAATGTCCTCTAAAGGATATGCGACAAAAAGTTTGCCATTGCTTTCTGAACAACCGGCTCACATACACCCGTAAGTAACCAACGGGACGCGATCCGCTGCCGAATCTCGCACAGCTGCGGTTCGTACGAGAGTATACGGGATTACGAACAACGTCCTTAACCCCTGCGCAAGGCAGACCGGCGAGTAACGATTGGTCAATAAAAGTATCAGCCTTGCACCACGTACTCAATGTACCTTAAACCGTAAGAAAGGGTCCCTTTACCGACTTTACTTACTTCGCAGTTCAAAGATTATTCCAGCAGGAGACAAAGCATATTACGAAATGTAACAAACAACACGAAACATTTAATTATAGTTCAATAGTACTTTGTGACCAGCTCACATAAATAAACCTACGTTATGTGGGTATTCTGCATTGTAAATGTGCTCTCTGATCTTCCACGTTGTCACCAGTAAGCGCTCACAGCTGGTACTGCCAATTATTGGAACAAATATGCACGTGTGCCCTACTGTAGCTAATGTTTCTGCTGTCAACATAACATTTGTAAAGATTGTTTCAGTTATAGCCTAGTGTGTTGTTGACTCCATTTCATTTTCCATTACGACGTGTACAAATTTAAAATTCTAAATTTGGATACTCTAACGGCGAGACAAAATAAGGAACGGTAAGTGGGTCTTTTTCGTAATTATTATATTTTTAGGATAGATGATTTTTGTCAAAGGAAATAATAGTTAACATTTGCGATTGTGTATAGACGAACTCTTACATTTAAGCAGCCAAGTTAAAAATTAAACCCAGACGAGTACACGGGATAATGACCTAGAAGAGTTGTAGAATGAAATGAAGGTAGCACCAGCAAGATTTAAATAGCTCGTCTGAAAAATGACAACACTCAGTCATATAAAGTACAATTTCCCTGTGTCGTGTCTTCACCTTACAGTGGCAGAAGAGTTTGCTAGTACCAATGACGGCAACAGCTGTGCCAACGGTAGCGCAGCTACTGGTAGAGTCTCCTATGTCGGATAGGTCAAAGAGATAGCAATCAGACGAAGTGAGACACAAACTTGATGCCTGGTATGTAAAATGGGGATAGTCAAACGCTTGGGAAAGTACACTCGAAAAATGAGTGTCGCAGTTGGATGTTCTGAATCAATGGCTTGACGAAACGGTACAATGCAATTTAATTTATTTAAGATATCAACGGGACAATTGTAAAGAAGCAAACTGCGGCCTTGACTATGCACTTTATAGGAGGAAAAAAAACAGTCTCCGAGCAATGATAGGAGAATCTATGGAAAAATAACACAACAACATTGAGACTATGAAAGACCGTAAGAACTATAATATTGAAGAATGCAGCATGCATTTAAGAAAAGCAAATAGGAAATATTTGTTATCAAAGTTTGCCGGCAGAAACCAGTGAATATTGGTAACAGACAACCGAGTTTCCACAGATGAAACTTACAAGTGAAGTTAACATGTTGAATAGAGTAGAGATTTTAGGCACGTGGCAGCTCCGAGATGGATCACGGATTAGACGCACTTAGAACGAACAGTAAATAAACACTAAACCAACGATATGACTGTAAAACCAAGCACTTTATTCAACTCGACAATGTCAGCCGACGTCCCACATCGTAAGCCTACTTTCTAGTGACATTATTTTAGTATTCTAAAGACGTGGGTGTGTAAGTGCAAACCAGAATGAACGATGGATGGTCCAGTATTCCATTTCAGTGTTGATCAGCGATCGCCAGCAGCAATATGTTTAAAGTGAGTTTTAATTTCATTGTGCATGAGATCAAGTAACCTGCTGGCTGTACCAAGTAGTAAAACACACACACACACACACACACACGCACACACGCACGCACGCACGCATGCACAGAGAGAGAGAGAGAGAGAGAGAGAGAGAGAGAGAGAGAGAGAGAGAGAGAGAGAGAGAGCAGTGGGATAAAGCTTCTCACAATAGGCCTGAGTATACGTTTTTAAGGGCCATAAAGTTACGGCCCACAGTGGCTGAGTGAATGAAAACGTCATAATAAATAATAGTCTCAGCCTGCTGTACGGGTGTATGCGATGTGTATCCTTCGGGGGAAAAAGTTATAAATAAATGTTATAAATAAATGTTATACCACCGTGACTTTGTCTTAGTCCATTAGTCTGAGCATCTGCCAGATTCTTGTGTGAACGAGCCACTTATTTGAACGTGATTATTGTCAGCAGTATTAACTTCAAGTTACACCCCCCCCCACACACACACACACACTAGCATCTTGGCAGTTGAATATAGTATACATAGAAATAAAGGATAACCCAATCAGAAACACCGGAATTAGAACCTGCAATAGAAACATAGACATCGAAGAAATCCCCAGGTGTATATGGAATATGTAATTATAAACTAACACGTCTAGGAAAAGGAAATTTAAAAAAAAGTAAATCTTTAACACAGTGGTTCTCAACCGGTGGGGAATTCCCCCCCCCCCCCCCCAGGGGGGAATTTTAGGGTTTCCAGGGGGGGGGGGGGGAATGAAGACCATCTCAAGATCGCGTTAATACAAGAACCGATTACTTGATATTGTTTTTCCCTTCATACTTTACAGTTATGTATGTCTCATCCTTCTAAAATTCATTTTATAAAGTAAGTAGACCAACAAATCATGTTTTATGTGGATGTCTAGACTTGTTTTAGTATATGCTATTAAATTTACCTTCCATTTTTACGTATACTGTGTAGGGGTGGGGGGATTTTTAGATAGGAAATATGAAAGGGGGGGGGATGACGTTCTGAAAATACGGTGAAGGGGGCACGGGCCAAATTTTTGATAGGAAAGGGGGGTGGGGAATGACGTTCTGAAAATATGGTGGCGGGGGGCACAGGCCAAAAAAGGTTGAGAACCACTGCTTTAACAGTTTCAGAGCCAAACAAACATTAGATTTGTACCTAACAAAACATGATGGCGGAAAATTGGAAGAAGGTGTGTACCACTGTTAAAACTTAAAAGTTGTTAATATGGTAGCAAACATGTTGTATTCTATATCAAATTAAAGGGGGCTGCATAGGGAAAACTACTGTATATAATAAGCCGATGGCAGATAAATAGAATAGTGTGTTTAACACACAAAATACTCGCTTGTTAAAATTTGCAGAAGCAATTATGATCTATCAACGCAAGCCAGAATTGTGCAAACAGAAAGACATGTTAGTCAGCTTAAAATTACCGTGGTAGATAAGTGACATTACTGTGCGAATATGTGTATATTTCAACTTGAAGGATTTATCTAGTTATTTCACGTAAGTTGTGTGATTTCTGCAGTATGTACCTGACGAGATGCAGCGAAATATGCCAGGCAATAAATCGTGCAATCTATTGTTTGTGTCTTCGTTATTCAAAGATAAATAGAAGTTGCTTGTTACAGTTAATTATTCCGTGGCACTTAATCAGTTAATAAAACTGGCTAATCGTACTGTGGTTTGTACATCTCTTTTAGTCAACAGATCTTTTTTTAGGTCGTTTCAGGAGATTGATTTAAGGTGGCATGCCTGGTCAAGTAACCGTTCTAGGGCAGAGGTTCTCAGCCTGTGGGTAAAAAGGCATGAGCGGGTAGGCAATTGTTCACGGGTTGGGACCTCTGAAGTTATTGTTGGTTGCATTTATACTGTCAAAAAAATATTTTCTTGAATGTTTGTAAGATTTATTAACCTCAATAGGTGTACATTGTAATATCTGTTGAATCACAAATAATGGATATGAGAACACCCACCGCAGTGGATACATAAAACGAAATATTAGTTACTCGCCGTGTTCATACATATTAAACATTTTACATTATTTCATTACTGGCAGTAGCGGCCCTTTACTATCTGTTTTGTTAATTTCCACAATTCACTTCTTAAACATATAATATACAAATTCTATGTTACCACTGGAATAAAAGACAACAAGTTTGCTTTACAAATAGTAAACTCAAAACAAATATTACTGTGAAGGCAAATTCCATTTTAAAACCCATCTTTTTTGCTGACATTGAGTCGTGAATTACTGGCTGTACAAAAGGGAGTTGCCGATTATTTGGCTATTATACAAGAAAGTCGGAAGTTAATTGACCATTATACTAGAGCGTTGCGAATTACATTCATCCATCCATCTTGTGCCGTGCCGATAAGCGTGGGCGGTCATGTTTTGCCATCTCACTCGATCACCAGAGTCGTGGATCAGTTCCTGTCTCGACCATGCCACATGGCCAAGCCATCCAGGTATTTACTTCTCGGTCTTCTCCTTCGTCTCTTCCCTTCGATCGTGCCAGTTGTCACCAAGTTCTCCAAGTAATTTCTTCTCATAACATGCCCAAAAAATTTTGACTGTCTACGTCTAATGACGTCTTAGAAGACTTCTAAACATCCACTGGACAGACTTCAGAACCAATACGCAAATAAAACAAGAGACTAAGCAAGATACAGTATCCAATTTAATAAGAAGACGCGTTGGAACTACATCAGCCATGTACTCAGAATGGACAAGACAAGACTCCCCTACCAAGCCCTCATATGGTCACCTGTAGGGAAAAGAAAACGGGGAAGACCAAGAGAGACCCTGCGTAGAACCATCATCAGAGAAGGCTCATTCAACGGCCAAGTGAACATCCAAGATCTACAACAGGTAGCAGCGAACCGCCAAGCATGGAGAGTCAGGAATTCTGCCCTATGCGCCGCCTTGGGCTCAAGAGGAAAGACTAACTAACTAACTAACGTCTAATGACTCGTAACAGGAGTTATTTGTTTTTTTTAAATAAAAGAGAGCTGTGACTTATTTGGCTATCATATAAGAGAGTTGTGAGTTATTTGACCATCCTATAAGAGGGTTGTGAGTTATTTAGCTATCATAACATAGGGTTGTGAATTATTTGGCTATCATAAAAGAGAGTTGTGAGTAATTGGCTATCATAAAAGAGGGTTGTGAGTTATTTGGCTATCATAAAAGAGGGTTGTGAGTTATTTGGCTATCATAAAAGAGGGTTGTGAGTTATTTGGCTATCACAACAGAGAGTTGTGAGTTATTTGGCTGTCATAAGAGAGTGTTGTCAGTTATTTGGCTATCATAAAAGAGGGTTGTGAGTTGTTTAACTATTATGCAAAGCCATATAATACCCACTGTGGCAAGTGTCCATCTATCGGGAATTAATACTCTAGCGCAGTGGGTCTCAAATTGTAAGGACACCCCCTCCCGGTGGATTTTAGGGTTTCCATGGGGGTGGAGGTGAGGGGGGAAGTAAGACCACGGATTGGCAGACTCAAACTGGCTTCAGGACCACACAAAACATGATCCTCCCCCTCTCTTGAATTACGTGTGAGCGTGTGGGTATTACACACACACACACACACACACACACACACACACACATATATATATACACATTGGCACCTTTCCGTCTTGACAGACGATAGTTTGGTACATTGTGCTTCAAAAAGGCTTAATAACTACGAACCATAGGGCTGGCGAGTGTGGTTGATAAGGCCAATTCGTGCTGTAAATGTTTGTCCACAGTGGATGCATGTGAAAACATGGTCATTTCCACCATCATGACCACCTTACGTCTCTCACGCTATGTGTGTGCTTTATCTGCAATCATTTTCTCCTTTGTCTTTATTCCATTTCTGATAGTTGCCCTCCATGCAACACGTTCAGCGGCGACTTGCTCCCAATGTGCATTATCAATGCCTGTATCAATCATGTCCCGCTTACACACATCTTTGTATCGTCATTGAGGAGGACACTGATATCTCCTACCCATCTGTAATTCACCAAAAAAGATGTCCTTTGGTATTCTACCAACATCCATCCTCCTAACGTGTCCTATCCATCTAAGTCTACGAAGACTGAGCATGGAGCACATCGTCACACAACCTGATCTTCCCAATACTTCATTATTTGTGATTTTGTCTTGCCACTTAATACAAAGTATTCTTCGCAGACACCGTATATGAAAGCTGTTTAAACGGTTTTCTTGGTGTCTGTAAGTTGTCCAGGTTTCACTGCCACAAATAAGAGTACTAAGAATACAGGCTTGTTAGACGAGGACTTTTGTTTCGGCAGTAATCTTCCTGATTTATTTGTTGGTTCGGGATTTGAGAGTTTTAAATATTGAGCACAACCCACTACTGGCAACTCTGATCGCACTCTGGTATGAACCTAAGGCCTATCCACGTCAATGTGGAAGCACTAGACTCGAGTTTCGCTCTCGTTTGAGCTCTTCAGTAGTACATATCCTTGACCGGACCCGGAAACAAACCCCGGATCACTGGTGAGTGAAGCGGGTGTGTAAACAATAGACCACGCGGCACATGCTGGACACGGCCAAATTATCACAACAGAATACCATAACGTCACCCATCGTAGGTTGTAGCTCAAGATTTGCCCGATCGCCGTGACCGACGTCCGTCAATCGATGTGGACCCGAACGATCAGGTCTTCTTACTGGCAAGGCATACCAGGCCGCCTAAGATCCAATGAGCATTAATCAAATTGATTTATTTGTTGTTTCGGGATTTGAGATTTTTAAATATTGAGCACAACCCACTACTGGCAACACTGATCGCACTCTGGTGTGAACCTAAAGCCTATCCACGTCAATGTGGAAGCACTAGACTCGAGTTTCGCTCTCGTTTGAGCTTTTCAGTAGTACATATCCTTGACCGGACCCGGAAACAAACTCCGGATCACTGGCGCGTGAAGCGGGTGTGTAAACACTAGACCACGCGGCACACACTGGACACGGCCAAATTATCACAACAGAATACCACAACGTCACCCATCGTTGGCTGTAGCTCAAGATTTGCCCGATCGCCGCTTCACGGTTGTTGATTTCCTGATTTAGGGATAATTTGCTATTTACCCCTGATCCTTGATATGTAAAATGGTCTACTATCTCCAGTTCGGCGTCGTCAATAAAGATTGATGGTACCCCATGTGCGCATTGTGACATAATCTGTGTCTTCTTTTTGTTAATTGTTAAACCAAATTCAGAACAAGTATAGGAGAATGCAGATAGTAGATGTTGTAAGTCTTCCTCAGAGTGGGTCGTAATCGCAGCATCATCTGCAAAAAGCAACTCTCTGATTAGTACCCTGCTAATTTTGGTCTTGGCCTTCAATCTCTGAGCATTATAGAGGCCACCATCTGAGCGTGAGTGAATGTATATACCGTCATCCTGATCACGAAAGGCATATTTCAGTAGAAGTGAAAAGTATATTCCAAAGAGGGTGGGGGATAGTACACAACCTTAATTTCAAACTGTTCTGAAGTTGCACCATCATACTTGATTATACCCTTCATGCCTGTGTGGAAGTGTGTGTGTGTGTGTGTGTGTGTATATATATATATATATATATATATATATGTGTGTGTGTGTGTGTGTGTGTGTGTGTGTGTGTGTGTGTTCACACACAGAGAATACATAATATGTAAGTTAATTTGAGGGTCGACATTTTCACAATTGGTTATTATCGAGAGATAAAATGTCATAGGCTTATTTCATAGCATGTGACTCACAGACCAGCTTCATAGACACTAATTGGTGACGATTTCTGGAAGCAAAGTTGTGAAGGTACTTGGCAATAACCAGCTATCAACTCTGATTGCAGCGTTCGTGTGAATGAGGACTGCTATTATAATGCTTAGGGTGCTGCTTACCGACACAGTGGGTCCTCGTATAATATCCAGGAATGAAAGTATCCTTTTTCTTCTTCTTCTGCGTTCATCCAGAGTTTTTTTTTCTCCCCCGGACGTGATTGCGTTGTGCCTGTTTACAGCAGAGCTGCGATATTGCGCCGTTAAGCCGACACATCCCACTTCTGCGGGCATTTGTTCACCGGGTTAACCTTCCTGGGGGTTTCTTAGCACGTTTGACTCTCACTGTTGTGGTGTTATCCCCCATCCCAGCTGGCCCTTATAGAACAGCCAAAGACATCCTGATCAGCCCTCAAGGGAAGGCATGGGCAGTGCTTAGCCTCACTTCCGTATATTGAGCCTTCCGTTCACCATAGGCTGTTCTTCCGGAAACCAGAAGAATGCAGTCTGCAGATGACATCCACACAGTGAGCTTTCGATTCGGAATTTCCACGTAATGGATTTGCTATCCAAGCAATATTCAATTTCTTGCCACTAGGACACTTTGTCCACCTTTTATGAAGCATACACAGCGAGCTTTTGATTCGGACTTTCCACGTAATGGATTTGCTATCCAAGCAATATTCAATTTCATGCCTCTGGGACGCTTTTGTAACCGACATACCTGAGGTATGGAGCGCGGCAGTCTAAATACTTCTTCATGCACCTTTAAATGTCAACCTGAATTTAGTTAAAGTAAGCTGCAGTCAACTTGAGCTTGTTGATATCTCCATAGAGCTTGTCCTCAAATGAAGCAGGTGTGTTCCAAAATATCTTTCTCTGTTCTGCATATATTGGGCACTTCTGCAGCAAATGTTTAGCTGTCATTTTACCAGTTCCACAATTACATTCGTCGGTATCTCCTATCTTTATGTTATTGAACAAGTGGTATTTCAGCCTGTTATGTCCTGTGCGGAGTCTAAAGATTGCTACTTGTTCTCTTCGGTCGAGTTTGAAATATGCATCATCCTTCAGGTGGCCTGGATGCTCTGATTCCCATTTGGTTCTGTGAGTGCTTTTTATAAACCTCTTTGCCTCATTATAGGTTATGTCTATGTCAGGCCGTGGTAGTCGTCCACCCTCTTTTGCTAGTCTGTCAGCCTCTTCATTTCCAGGTATACTGCAATGTGATGGGATCCACTGCATTACAACTTTTTTGGATTTCTGGCATAGACCATGGAGTGCTGCTCTTAGGTCAGCTATTTCTGTGCTGTTATTGCTCTTCAGTATTGAGACAGCTGACTTTGCATCTGTGAAGATAGCTATTTGCTTCTCTTTATTCTCCTCCATCAAGAGCATTTCTGCTGCAGTTTTCAAAGCCTCTACCTCTGCTTTGAAGTTACTTGCGGTCATGACTCGCCATTTCACTCGATCACCAGAGCCGTGGATCAGTTCTGTGGTCTTGTCTCGACCATACCACGTGGTCACGACATCCAGGTATTCACTTCTCTGTCTTCCCCTTCTTCTCTTCCCCTTGATCTTGCCAGTTATAATATGCTGATATTGACCTACTTCGTTGGCAACCTTTATGGCAGCTTGTTGATTCTAATATATGATGTTTTTTATGAGTCTAAGGTCTTTCCCATCAATTTGTAGATCTGCAATTATCTCCATCATGTTGACATGTCTCAGTTTATCGAAAACCTTTGTGTAGTCAATAAAGCAAAGATGTGCTCAAATACCATAAGTTTAATAAATTTAAAGATAGGGGCTATTGATGAATGTAACTGTGGAACTGGTAAAATTACAGTTAAACATGTGCTGCAGAAGTGTTCAACATATGCAGAACAGAGAAAAGTATGTTGGCCTACATCCACTCTATTTGAGGACAAACTCTAAGGGGATGTCAACAAGCTTAAGTTGAGTGATTGTTTCTTTGCATTTATTCATATTGACAACTGAAGATGAACGAAGAAGAAGGAGGGCACACATTGAGGAACCGTGTTCATCGTAAAACTTTGAAGTTCCTTTCCCTGTAACACACAGAGCAAACGAAAGGGAGAGAAAAGTTTGGATACAAGAGGAAAAGAATTTAAGATATAGGTTAGTGTATATTTAGTGGATACAGGTGTAGCTACATGAGATTTAAAATAAAAAGATAGGACGGCCTGGGGTGAGTTGCTTGAAGATCTACACAATAATGGGGAATAGAGAGAAGAAGAAGAAGAAGAAGAAGAAGAAGAAGAGGGTGCTGTGGTGATGGTGGTGGTGATGATGATGTGGTTGTGGTGTGATGATGGTGGTATGCTGATGCTGCTGATAATGTGATGGTGGTCTGGTGATGATGATGATGATGATGATGATGATGATGATGATATAATTGTTGATAATATAATCTCCAGAGCCATAATAGTAGAGACACATACTTTCACATGCAGATGATACTGTGTTGATTGAAGACAATGAGTAGGATTTGCAAAAATTAGTAGATGCGGTTCTTGCACACAGTGAATAACTAGGGTTAGAATTAAATTTTATAAAGACACAGATTATGGTGGCCACTAAGAAGAAGGAAATACCACAACAGATTAGAACAAGAAATGCCACGGCGAAGGCAACTTTTTGCAAGATAAAAAA
>JACEFZ010002435.1:80000-105416 GCA_014155875.1 Cepaea nemoralis
ATTAGTACAGCTAACAGCAGAATACAGCAAGCCTTATTAGCGCTAGAGGACTGGTCAAAATCATGGCTAGTGAAGATAAGTGAGGAGAAAACAACATGCACAGTGTTCTCCCTCTCAAATAAAACTCAGCAACCTAAGCTGGTATTAAATGGAAAAATATTGCGCCATGAAGAAAATCCAAACTATCTAGGAGTCACCTTTGATCGTCGCCTGACATGGAAAACACAGGTTGAGAAAAATCAAACAAGTGCAAGGCAGAGAATGGCAATCATGAAAAAGCTTGCTGGTACAACGTGGGGAGCAGATGAGAAAGTTCTCAAGAAGTTATATACTGGACGGGTGAGGCCAGTACTGGAATATGGTATTGCAGCTTGGGCAACAGCAGCTAAGTCAAACTTTAACAAAATAAGTAGAGTCCAAAACCAAGGAATGCGAATCATAACTGGAAGCCTGAAGACAACGCCTATTAATGAACTAGAAAAGATCACTTGTTTACAACCAATGCAGGACAGAAGAGATAGCAGAGCCCAGCAACAAGCAGAAAAATTTAGAAGATTGACAGACCACCCTATGTATAACAGGTTTAATGGTTTTGGAAAAGGAAGACTGAAGCGTAGCAACTTTGTAGAAACTGCAAAACGAAAGATTAGGGCAGATCCCATACTTAACATATCAACAGTCAAGCCCATTTACAATGCACACAACTTCCCAGCTTGGAGACAGCAGCAACTGCCTGAGATGATAGAAAACATTCCTGGTATTGAGAAAAAGAACACTCAGAATGAAACCGAAAGAAGAAAAATAACCCTAAACTACATAAAAGAACATTACCCAAGCAGCAATTGGACCCATGCATATACAGATGGATCAGCCAAAGATTCAATTAAAAATGGAGGAGGAGGAATTCTCCTTAATTTAAAAAATGGAGTGAAAAAAGCACATTCAATGGCAACTGGAAAATTTTCAAGTAACTTCAAAGCGGAGGTAGAGGCTCTGAAAACTGCAGCAGAAATGCTCCTGATGGAGGAAAATAAGAGAAGCAAATAGCTATCTTCACAAATGCAAAGTCAGCTGTCTCAATACTGAAGAGCAATAACAGCACATAACTAACTGACCTAAGAGCAGCACTCCATGGTCTATGCCAGAAATCCAAAAAAAGTTGTAATACAGTGGATCCCATCACATTGCAGTATACCTGGAAACGAAGAGGCTGACAGACTGGCAAAAGAGGGCGGACGACTACCACAGCCTGACATAGACATAACCTATAATGAGGCAAAGAGGTTGATAAAAAGCACTTATAGAACCAAATGGGAATCAGAGCATCCAGGCCACCAGAAGGATGATGCATATTACAAACTCGACCGAAGAGAACAAGTAGCAATCTTCAGACTCCCGCACAGGACATAACAGGCTGAAATACCACTTGTTCAATAAACTAAAGATAGGAGATACCGATGAATGTTATTGTAGAACTGGAAAAATGACAGCAAAACATTTGCTGCAGGATTGCCCAACATATGCAGAACAGAGAAAGATATTTTGGCCCACACCTGCTTCATTTGAGGACAAGCTCTATGGAGATATCAACAAGCTAAAGTTGACCGCAGCTTACTTAAACTACATACAGGTTGACATTTAAAGGTGCATGAAGACCCAGAGGCATGAAATGGAATATTGCTTGGATAGCAAATCCATTATGTGGAAAGTCCAAATCGAAAGCTCGCTGTGTGGGCTGCATAAAAGGTGGAAAAGTGTCCTAGTGGCACGAAATGGAATATTGCTTGGATAGCAAATCCATTACGAGGAAAGTCCGAATCAAAAGCCCATTGTGTGGGCTTCATAAAAGGTGGAAAAGTGTCCTAGTGGCACGAAATGGAATATTGCTTGGATAGCAAATCCATTACATGGAAAGTCCGAATCGAAAGCTCACTGTGTGGATGTCATCTGCAGACTGCATACTTCTGGTTTCCGGAAGAACAGCCTATGGTGAACGGAAGGCCCAATATACGGAAGTGAGGCTAAGCAGCCATGTGCAGGACGTGACGATTCCTTGGGTGAGCCCAGTATCAGAGCGCTATGTATCGGCTCTGCAAGTATGGAAGCCTCCTTGGATGGCGGGGAATGCCCATGGTCTGCCCCTGCCTTCCCTTGAGGGCTGACCAGGATCTTTGGCTGTTCTATATGGGCCAGCTAGGATGGGGGATAACACCACAACAGTGAGAGTCAAACGTCCTAAGAAACCCCCGGGAAGGTTAACCCGGTCAACAAATGCCCGCAGAAGTCGGATGTGTCGGCCTAACGGCGCAAGAACGCAGCTCTGCTGTAAACAGGCACAACGCAATCACATCCGAAAAAAAACTCCGGATGAACGAAGAAGAAGAAGAAGAAGACCACTATGTATCTACACAGAAATTTATATAAGAAGTAACTAGTTCACCCAAGGCCAGAGAAGATCTGAACTATTAGCGCCTGTACAACTGAGGATCCCTCTCACTCAATTATACTGTTGACAGTGTGCTGTTCGTCCGTCACATAGATCTACTCCTATATATTTTGTCATTTTATTTACCTATATCAGTTTGTCCAATAGCTTTGGGATTTTAGGACTCAATTATTATGTAGACAAACAAACTTCAACAATAACTGTACATTACATCTGTTGGACCAGACATCTACATGACAGTTTCTTGACAAAAGTGGGACATACATTCACAAGGAATTGTGTACACCAGCCATTGTACAAGACTTACATCATAAGAGATACTTGACAACATCTACACAGGACTTTTCACAATATGTATAATCAACCACAGCACTTAAGACAGTCACCAGAGACAATACTTGACAGCAACTGTACAAGAAATTCACTGGGGACATGTACTTATAAGCACTGGTTCATGGAACACACAATTTATTGAGTTGATGGTGAGTCGAGTGATGACCATTGTCTCATCTCCTGCCATGTCAACACTTCAATTATTGCATAGAAAATGCATAAAATATGTCACACATGCAGGTTGATAAACAAGATACAACACCTCCCCATTACTCCACCACCCAATAATAAACTTTCCTCCACCTCTCCTCTCTAATCACCACTACACCATTGACTTTTATCTCTTCTTCCACTGTTAATGAGGGAAAATCCCAGGTAAGCCATAACCTGGGGCAAGCATAGGGACCTTCTGCTCCACTGGTCTGTTTAATCCTTTTAGCACCTATGATGGGTGTTGGACAGCTCAGGTTGCAGTTTTCCCCCATGATGATTTTCCAAGTCTGACTAATTATCCCCTACTTGTCACAGTTTGAAAGAAAAGCTACAGCCTTGTCTTTCACTGGTGAGTTGACTGTTTATGAAGTTGAGACTTAGGACTGTTGTTCTCCTTTTCCTGTAGAGGAAGATCTAAGATACAAATATGTCCCAGTCTTCTTCCTTCTCCTCAGTCTATCTCACGTACTTACATACAAGTCTTCATTCTGAAAACACTGTGTGAGCACCAGGCTGGAGATTAACTAAGATAAGTCCTAGCCAAACAATCCATTGTCCCAGTCATTTCACCAGATTTCTTGAATGAGGGTAACCACCATAGACTTGTTGTTTAGTTCTCAGATGACATTTGATAGACTCAAAGATCACTGTCCAGTTCACCACATTGGTAATGCTTCAGATTGTGTTATTCTCCCATTTATGCATTCAGCTGTTGAGAGCTGAGAGAAAATGCTTCTTGATATTCCCACATTTTTATAGGGAGTCACTTCTGGATCTAGGACTTCTGGTTAGAGGTCCCAGATGATATATGGATGCCTCTCCTCCATCCTCCTGTTCTCTGTCAATATACAAAATGGCACAACATCTCTTTACATGTGTTAAAAGATGATGTTATCATACATTAACATACACAGATGGAGATGGGGAAGGTTAAGGTTGATGATGTAGTGAATTTCACTGTGATGCACTGTGGTAATCACAAGACCATATGCTGAGACAGGGTAGCTTAACACAATTACAATCATTTATGTGGTCTAAGTTCCACCATGTTTGAACCACAGTAGACCTGGGCACAAGGAGGACCAGACACAGTACAGCAATCATTGTGACATAGCAACATGGGACAGGCATTGTGAAGGGAAATGGAAAATAGGCATTTACAACTGCAATATGCATTATGTATCAACTAATGGCATTTACCCAATTAGCAGACCAGACATCCATTCCAATGGCTGTGATGTTGGTGCATGAATGTCCTATTCCATATTCACACAGCAATGCCAGACCTCACCCCTTTTTCACCAGACTTGTCTCACAGGTACATCATCTTTATCATCATCATGTGCTCTTTCCCCACTGAGTAATTTTCATGTCTACTACAGTAGGTAACAGAAGCTCAATTGCATACACAATTGTTCACATATGCACCAAGCACATATGGGAAAAACATGTTTAGTCCTTGTAAATTTGCATGAGCCATACATTATATTCAGCCAACTAAGACACAGGTTCACACACCTATGGTTCTCTTAGGAACTAGTTTATATGAACCATCCAACAGTAGAGGTAACAGTGTAATACTTCAAAGAGAAATGGTATTAATTCTCCTGAGCATAATGTAGCCACCAGGCATCACATGGACTTAGCAATTCTGGCGTGCCATCACCGTCCTGTTTACATATGGATATTGAAGCATCTTTCCTTCCACTAGATGTGAGAGGCTATTTATTAAATCACCAACTCACTCACTCCAACATTCTCAGCGTTTTACCAAGGAACTTGTACATGTTTACATCACTCATTCTAATTCAAACTGCCATATGTTAACTCGCGAGAGCAAAGGTACAGTTGATTTAAGAATAAGTCATCCTAGGCATGAAGAATGCACACGGGGTTTGGGTTTGCGAATTTGCATTGAGTGTACTTTACATTCATGAAGCATACGCAACCAGTCACAACAAGGGATTGATATGCACTTGGAGTATACAGCGTGAAAGACATGTCAAGGTTGAAGAAGCAATATTCAGAATACTGGCGCACAGAAGTTAGGTTTTCCACTTTCACATTTTATTCATAAAATACTCTTATATTCTTCTCTTTCGTTCACTAGGTCTAGCCACAACATTAAAGTATGTTTTAAAGTGGTACCTGTTGTCCAGAAAACAATATATTATTGAATCTTTAAGGGCATTGTTGGGTCATCACATCACACTAGCGACCGCTCCCGGTGAAATCCCCGCTCAACTAATTAGAATTTAAAATATGGCCCAGGAATAGCGTGGGCTCATTACTGATTAGCCAATGAAAACCAAGCGCATACCTCTGCCCTCCCCCAACTCGTTCTAGAACATACGATCTAATAATAGCCCTTCTATTTGGGATGGTCCCCGTTAAGACTTAAAGTATCTTTATGAAATGTGTCGGACTGGGAATGGGGAATTATGTTCCATCATGCTACAGCCAGCAACTTTCTCACTGGGTCTATGCTAGAAATGGTTGATAAACATTGCTCGGTGGAGCTGAATAGTATAAGTATCCTACAGGATAAATACTGATAACATTACTAAGAAGATTACACAATACCCGTGGACCGCAACATAGTAATGAGTTTTGATTTCATACCATTCGTGAACATACTAGTGGTGATGGATGTTCAGTCCACTTATTACTAGAACAGTAGGGATTGATGTTCACATTACATGAAACCAAAACATTGGAGAGTGGTTGTTCCACGTATCAAGTAAATCATAACATTAAGACAATATCTAGAAAATTAAGATATCTAGTTGAGTCTAGATACAATGACTGTTTTAAGAGTGAAAACTGTAGAACATTTCGCAAGAAGGAAAAACGTCATGTTCATGAGACAGTGTTCCACTTTTTCACTGGGCAGGAATTGTGAGGTCTCAGTTTATATAAACTATTAGGAAAATTTTTTTTAGAAACAAAGATAGTATCATTCCCGGACAGTAGATTTGAATGGGAATCAGACCTCATGGTTATCAAAGCTCCTGGAGGAGGACATGTCTGGCGGGAAAGACGCGGAATTTGGTGAGGTCCATTGTGCTGATTCTTGTGATGTCGTGTAATCCTTGCCATGATGAGTGGACTCTGATCATGAACTTTGTAGTCTGACCTCTACATTTAGATTAGAATACACAACACACATTTTCTTCGCATACACGTCTCACGTACATTACACTTTTCTTTTAATAAATTAATCTTTATTAATTTTTAGAAGCAAGAGTTGTTGAATATGTTGCGTGGGGAAGAATGAGAGGGAGCATAGTACGACAGTGATAGAGAGAGGAAAAGGAGTCCATGAACTGATGGAGTGTGTTGAACGGAAGCTAGTGGATTCTCCAGGATATTAAAAAAGGGTAAAATATATTGTGGGTGTTGACTTCACTCACTCCAGGGACGACACTTTAAATGGACACACGACAGTTACGAACAAATAAAGCTAGGAGTACGACAGGGGTGTGTCTTGTCACCAGATATTTTCTCCCTGTATAGCGAAGTAATAATGAGAGAGATCAAAGAGATGCCAGGAATACTAGTTGGAGGTTATAATATAAATAATATACGCTATGCAGATGACACAGTATTGGTGGCGGATAATTCAACAGACCTACAACAATTATTAGACGTTGTAGTAACAGAGAGTGCAAGGAAAGGACTCTCCTTGAATATCAAGAAAACAGTAACAATGGTAATATCAAAGAAAATGGTGACACCAAAATGTGACATAGAAACAGAAGGAAAAATCCTTAACCAAGTGGATAATTTTAGATACCTAGGGGCATTTATAACATCAGATGGAAGATGTACAACAGAGATTAGGAGCAGAATAGGGCAGGCAAAGGCCGCATTTCAGAAAATGAAGAGTATCTTGTGCAATAAGTCACTATCACTGAATGTAAGAAAGAGAGTGCTGAAATGCTATGTAGAACCAGTTTTGCTGTATGGCAGTGAATCTTGGAATGTAAATGAACAAAGTAGGAAGAAATTAGAAGCAACAGAGATGTGGTTCCTGAGACAAATGTTGCGAATTCCTTGGACTGCCAGAGTAACTAACGATGACTGCCTGAAACAGGCTAGTGAAACTAGAACATTATATACAACAGTAAGACAGAGACAAACATCTTTCTTCGGTCACGTGATGAGAAGAGAGGCATTGGAGAACATCGTAACAACTGGAAAGATCGAGGTGAAGAGAGGCAGAGGTAGACCAAGAGAAATGATGCTGGTTGGATTGAGACGGTGGCATGGAGGAATATCAGCAGCAGAGTTGATCCAGAAAACCAAAGACCGAGATCTGTGGAGAGCCATGAACGCCTACGCCAGCTGGCACGGCACTTGATGATGATGATGATGATGACATTTCTGAAAATATTGTCACTATATAGGGGAAAAAGATCTGGAGACATTACACATCCCAGCCAAACACCTCTCTTAATAGGCTAATATTGTCCCACTTCATTATCAATCCTTATGGCAGCTTGTTGTTTCCAATATAGGTTTATTTTATAAGTCTAATGTCTTTCCCATCAATTTGTAGATCTGCAAGCATATCCACCGTGTTGACATGTCTAACTTTATTAAAAGCTTTTGTGTAGTCAATAAAGCAAAGATGTGTATCCTTGTTTACTTCTATAGCACGTTGAATAACTGTTCGCAGCATATACACAGCATTTACTGTACCATTTCCTTCTACAAACCTACATTGTTCTTCCCCTATTTCAGGTTTTATTTCTTCCTTACTCTTTGCATGATAATTCGTAGCAAAGTCTTTGTGATGTGACTCATTATACTAATTGTTCTATGTTGATCACATTCTAAGGTTTCTGATTTCTTTGGGTTTGCAATAAATACAGAGTTACATAATTCAGAAGGTATATCTTCAGTATCATATAATGTGTTCAGCAGTCTGGTGACTTGTTCTAGTCCAAATTCTTCTAAAGCTTTAATCATTTCTGTTGTGATGTTATCTGCACCGGGGGACTTGCCAGCTTTCATATGCTTAAGAACATTTCGAACCTCCATCTCCGAAATTGGCGGTGCTTCATTATTAAATCTAATATCATACTGTTCCTCTCTGTTATCATCATAAAGGTGTTTCACATAATCTGTCCATACATGTAGAATCTGATATTTTTCTGTTATGATTTTGCCATCTTTAGTTTTTAGACAGCCTGTTGATGTACTTGTTCTTTTATTAGTAAGATCCTGAATTCTTTTGTGCACTAATTTGGTATTTTGACTGTTGTGTTGGTTTTAAATTTCTAAGCACTTTTCCTAAAGCCATGCTTCGTTTGCCTCTTTACATAATATTCTGACTTGTCTGTGAATTTTTTTCATATTTGGCAGAATTATTTCTGTTGAGTCTTCTTGATTCCATTAGGTGTAAAATTTCTTCAGTCATCCATTTCTTACGACCCACCTTCTTTAATGTTGGAATAGTTGTTTCTGCAGCCATACTGATTGAATTCTTCAACGTTTTCCCATTGATCATCCACATCCTGGAATAGGATCTCTAGATCAGACAATATATCAAATCTGTTCTGTACTTCTATGTTGAATTTGTTTTGTGTTTCCTTGTCATTACTCAATGTACACAAATCATATTTAGTGTTTCCTGTTATATACTTGACTTTCTTCAACTTTATCCTCAATGTTCCTGTGAGTAATCTCTGGTCACTATAACAATCAGCACTGGGAACTGTTTTTGCTATTGTTAGCGCGTTTCTAAATCTTCTGCTAATCAGAATGCAGTCAATCTGGTTTCTAATCCTGCTATCAGGACTCCTCCATGGCCATAATCTTCTAGGGTGTTGGTTAAACCAGGTGTTTCCACCAATCATTTCCTGTTCTTTTGCTCACTCTACCAGTCTCTATCCTCTTTCATTTCTCTCTCCTAAACCATAGTTTCCTTTTGTGTATCTATCACCTTGATTTCCTATTTTTGCATTGAAGTCCCCTATTATGATGTTTATTTCTGAATTTTTACATTTCTTTAAGCAGACTGTGTGATGTCATACAGGACCTGAGGTTTGCGTGAGTATCCGTTGTCCCATGACTGGCTTATTGGTGTGCAGACTGGTGGTTCCTCGCCGTACAGGCAGACACTCTCCGACTTCGGAGAAATCGACGATCCTATTGACTTTAGCCAGGACCCCGAAGAGACCCGTTGCCCAGGACGCTCGACGAGGACGCGTTAATAGGTCTTGGCCAGTATATAACCCGGCCCTGGTGTCTTGGAAACACCTCTGCGTCCCTTTCAATTTCTTGTTTTATGTTCTCTAATTTTTCGTCGTCGTTTAACGTCCTAACGTACCATGTTGCTAATTTTAACGTCTCTGTCCTTGTCTTGCGATGATCAGTCTTTAGGCAAATCATAATGTACTAGGCACTTTTAAAGAGGTAATTTTAAAGAGGTGATGTGATTATCTACACGGATGGGTCGGTGTTGAGAGGTAGGAGAAGTGCCTGGGGATTCTTAGCAAAAGCTAATGGGCGGCGTTTGGTGCAGAAGAGCCTGACGTATGATGACACAACATCTAGCTTAAGAATGGAGGTGGAGGTGGTCAGTGCAGCATTCCGCTGGATAGAGAACACGATACATACTGACCCAGTAACTGACTCAGAAAGCATGCTGAGGAGGGTGAGAACAGTCAGGCTTCGTGCAGAGTGGCTTCCTTCGCTTCGGAGGTCACGGGTGGCAAGCATCACCTGGATCTTTTCTCCGGGGCATGCTCGTGTGCTGGGGAATGAACAGTCGAACAGATTGGCTGGCTCGGCATAACTTGAGGGAGTATTGATGCATGACAAGACAGACGTGGTTGCGGCCTTGTGGGAGCACGTGTACACCTCGGAGGAGCAAATTGATCACCATAGTCTGGTAAGAATGAGGCAGCGAGGTGTGACGAGGGGATTTGGCCGACGCCCGACGCTCAGAGGAAAGGCGAGACGGACATATAATCAGATTGCTACTGGAACTATTAGTGTTGGAACTCTTCGATGGCTACAGAGGATGGGGACGGAGCGCTTATAGGAATGTCCCGAATGTTGTGTATTCAGCGCCATTTGTTACAAATTAACATAACTTTTTTTATATTTTTATAAGATAAATTTAGATATATGTTTTGACGTAATTGACTTCTTTTAAAAGGTGTTTCTGATGACAACACATAATATCGTTAAAACGATAATTATTGGAGCATAATTTAGTTATTTAAACTATTGAAATTAAATTAATTTGAGATGTTTTGATGAAAAACTCTATAATTTTAAAATAATAATTATCATGGGATAACTTAGATATTTACGTTTATGAAAAGGAATTTAATGTACGAGGGGAAGTCAATAAGTAAGTCACAAATAGCTGTTTTAAAAACATAACACATATAATAACAACTTGAAACGAGTTTAGTTTTGTATATACATTGTCCCTTTATTTCTCAACATAATTTCCACCAACATTGATGCGCTTATCCCATCGTTTTATCAGTCCTCCCAAACCGACTTCATAGAACTGCGTGCTCTGTTTTCTAAACCACATTTTCACTTCACATTAAATCTCTGCTTCATTTGCGAAATTTCTCCCGCCAAGGTGTTTTTTCAGTGGACCAAAAAGGTGGAAATCGCTAGGGGCTAAGTCTAGGATGTAAGGTGGATGTTCAGAACCTCCCACCTTAGTTGGTTAATCCCATAACCTTCCCTGCTGATGGCGTAAACTTGAAGTTTTGGACACAAGGCGAAGAAGGATGTTTCCAATGCATTGAAGCACGCTTAGATTCGGGCTGGTAGTGATGCACCCATGATTAGTCCCCAGTAACAATCCTGTTCAGCATGTCTTCTCCTTCATCTTCGTATCGACAGAGATGATGCAAGGACAGGCCAGATCGGTTAATTTTATGATCCTCCTTCAATTGTCTGGGTACCCATATTGAGCACACTTTCTTAAATATCAATCGATCATGCAATATGCTGTTTGCTGAACCATGTGAGCACCCTATTGCAGATGCTACAGAGTATATTGTTACTCGCCTGTCGCCTCTAATCATCTCCTCCACTCGCGGCACGGATGCTTCTGTTGGAATCTCAACAAGACGACCAGATCGGATTTCATCAACAATTTTAGAGTGTCCTTTAGAAAATATTTCTAATATATTAAATATCTAAAATATTAAATATTTCTAAAGCACAGCTTTACGGGACAAATATTTGTCAGCAAAACAGGAAGCATTTCATTATGAATGTCCTTTGCAGGCAGTCCTTTTGCCCCCCCCCCCCCTCATATAAACACGCACAACAGCACTCTGCTCTTTGGTTGTACACTCCGTAAGTTCAGTCGCCATTTCGTTTATGCGCTGCGCATGCGCACGAGACACCTAGAGCCACCTGACGAACGGGAATATAAAGTTTGATCTTGCTGTCACATAATGACACCTGTAGAAAACACCATCTACATTTACCTGCCATCCCACAGAACTGTGTGACTTACTTATTGACTCGTCCTCGTATATGGTCCTGATGATGATACTACGAGATAAATACTCGTGGATAATTTTGTAGTAGCAGGCGGTCGCGCAATGCGTGCCTTGTGAATGGCGGGAATCTTTACTCACCTCTTGGCTTACTTGTGGTTGTTAATTATCGCCATGTCCCACATTGCTGATTCTGTCACATCACGCCGGCCCTTCTATTCTGCTCAGTTTTTATTTAATGAATGTTTATTAGTAATTGTTTTACTAGTTCTCCATGTTTCTAATCAATACAGTGGTGCTGACTGAATATAACAGTGAATTAGTCTATACTTGGTGTTTTGTTTACTTTATTTTGTCATCCATACAATGCACAGTGTTGTGCAAGCTCCTCTTGCTTTTTGTATTCTTACTTTAATATGTATATATGCTCTCCCACACGTGTCTACGTTGCTACCTAATTGTGTATATGATTCTACCTTGTGAAGTCAGCTTTCACATGGGCATTGGTATCATCAGATGCTTGGTTTGTTTTCAGTATCTGTGTCTAAAAATGGTAGGAATCATGTCTTGTGACTTCATATTTTGTGTTTATCTTGCATTAGCTTTCTTGTGCAGGACAATGATGGAAATGCCACAAGCGAATTTGAGATCATCAAGCTGCTCTGACAGATCCAATACAAACTATTTCTGGTGGTAATTCGTGTTCTCTTCATAATCCAGTGTATTGTTGATAAGAATTATAAAGGTGAAAAGAAGACATTCCTGCACTTATTAGAAATGAAAAGTTTAGCTTTTCCCTCATAAAGAACTTCTGATACATGTATATATAGTACCTATTAATTTAATAGTTTTCTATAATATCTCATATTGCATCATCTGTTTCCAAACGAATCACCGCTGGCGAAAGTCGTTTCACAGTCCAGAAATCCAATATAAAGTAGCGTGTTCAGTTCAATGACTGCTCTATTATTATGCCTAATGTTACTGTCTTGTCAAAGTAGGATTTGTGTGGTCGGAAGCCTGCCAATTAGTCACTTCGTTGATTGGTCATCTGCGTTTCTCAGTCTCTCCATAGTGATCATATTGAATACTTTCCAAGGACTATATATTAAGATGAGTCTATTGTTTTGGATTCCTTCCTCCAGTCTGTAAGTATCTATGTTTTACCCCAGAATCTGTTAATTTATGAAGTACCTAATGTGGAATATTTATAGTGGTGTTAATAATTTATGTTGGGATACTATATGAACCAGCAGCTTTTTTACCCTTGAGAAGCTTGATACGTTTTCTAATTTCTTCCATAGATAACTTCATATAGTTAATAGCCAACTTTACTTACACAGATTAGATATCTGGAGGGTGGGGGTGTGAGCGGCTGAGGGATGTGTAGGTGGGTAAGGGATATGTGTGTGTCAGAGCGGGATGCGTGAGTGGGTGGAGGATGTGTGATCGAGAGATGTTTGGTTAGGAGATGGGTGGTTGGGGTGGGTGGTTTGGTGGTTGGGGGTGTGTGGGTGCGCAGTGGAGGATGTGTGGGTGAGTGAGTGTGTGATGGTGGATGAGTAGGGGATGTGTGTGTGTGTGTGTGTGTGTGTGTGGGTGGGGAGATGTGTGTCGTGTGTTGGTTGTGGATATGTGTGTAATGTGTGGGTGGGGGATGTCTGTGTTGGTGGGAGATTTGTGTGGGTGTGGGTGGGGGATATGTGTGTGGTGTGTGGGTGGGGATATTGTGTGGTATGTAGGTGGGGGTATATGTGTGGTGTGTAGGTGGTGGATATGTGGTGGTGTGTGGGTGGGGGATGTGTGGGTGGGGGATACGTGTGTGTGGTGTGTGGGTGGTGAATATTGTGTGGGTGGGGCATGTGTGTGGTTTGCGGGTGGGGGATATGTGTGTGGTGGGGGATATGGGGTAGTACATGTGTGGGTGGGTGGGGGATGTATGTGTGGGTGGTGGGGTGTGTGTGTGAGTGGATTGGGGGATGGGTAGGGATATGTGTGTACGTGTGTGTGGGTAGGGGTATGTCTGTTGGTGGGGATGTGTGTGTATGGATTGGGGATGTGTGAGTTAGTACGGGATGTGTGGTTTGATTGGGGGGATGTGTGTGTGGGTGGTGAATGTGTGGTCGATCGAGGTGTGGTTGGGGTATGCGTGGTTGGGGGTGTGCGTGGGTGGATAGAGGATATGTGGGTGGGTGATTGGTGTGTGGGTTAGGATCTGTATTTGGGTGGGCGCGGGATGTGTGGTTTGGTTGGTTGATGTTTGTGTGAGCGGTGAGTGTCTCGGTTGGGAAAACGGGTGAGGACAGTGTGTGTGGGTGGGGGGATGTGTGTTAGGGGGATGGGTCGGTTTATGGAGTATGTATGTGTCCATGGGTGTGTGTGTGGATTGGGGTCTGTGGTGGGGGGGGGGGGGGTGGCGTGATGTGTTTGTGGGAGATGTGACTCATAACATGGCAATTTGCATTGTTTATGTTTGCAACATTCATTTGACAATGTTTTTTTTTCTTCCTATGTGAATGTATAATGCAGTATTGATGAACGAAAGATGATTGTTTGTAAGTCGGGCCTGCGTGCCCGATTTGTGACCCTTTTAAAATAAAGTTGATTTCATTTGATTTGATTTGGTGCTTTGGTCTATCAGATGACTTTTCAAAATAATTAGCCCATCTGTTCATTTCATCTGCGATGATGGTGAGAATGTTTTAATACTATTTTTGGTAAGTCCGATTTTTATTACATTTTTCTAATAAATTCATCGTTTTGCCGCAAGTCTCCCAACTTTAATTTTCTTGCTGTTCCCTCAACTTCTATTTCAAGACTATCTATCTAATTAGAGTCTTTTTATACCCTGTCCGCTTCTAACATCGTAATTAACTTTTGTATATTTTTGCAGGGCTCTCAAGTTAGAATATCTAGCTTTCGTATTATTATAACTTTCTTCTTCGCTTGTGTTTTATATATTCTTATTGTTTTGGTTTGTTGTTCTGTTGATAAAGACTTCGATCGAAACATTCACCTGTGTGTGTGTGTGTGTGTGGGTGGGTCAGGATCTTCTATTAGGCTCGTTGGCTAACACATGTGAGACAGTACAAGTACAACGTAATTCGACGTAAGACATAGCAACACAAGTTCAATGGATTTATTACCACATTAAATACATAACAATAGTTACAGCAATGTACAACATATAACTCACAACCACAATACAGCTCATAGGTCTGACGCTCACGATATCAGTCGTTCAGCTCAGAACCACGGAGATTCACACAAACGCCTTGCTCTCGACACACACGTCCGTTCAGATGTCCAGTCCCAGCTTGGTCTGAGATTAACACACACACTGTCCACTGCCTCTCGTGGGGTCACGTGGCTTTGCGTGCGTCTGTCGTCAGCGCTGGTCGCGTGTCAGGTAAGAATCTCGCCAGCCGACAACTCTTGTCCGCCGGGTGCCGTAACGATGTTGCTGCACACTTAGGCTCTGACATTCTCCCCGGGTACTTCAATGAAAGATGCCATCTTTCATTCATGATGTATGTATATACTGGGGTAGTGTTAATTTCATGTCAGAGACTACTCTTTCCCAGTGTTATGCATGAAAATACATATAAGGCATAGAAATATATACACAAAAAATGTAAGTTGTATTGACATGACAAATGAAGTACAATTTTTTACGCAATTCAGGTTTCATCCCCCCGATGCCTGGTTACCTTCATTGCAATAATACCCAGTCAGATCAGTAGCACCAGCTTCACGCATCTACCTCCCAGCTATTTGAAAAAAAAGTAATAATATGATTGTTTTGCAACAACCATCTAGCCAGACTGAAATACGGCTTTGTATTAGTCGTATTAAACACTTAAACTCTGCCCTCATTTGGTCAGGAGCTCTTATGTTGGTTTGCAATGTTGGCAGCTCTATGACATGCTTGGTGGACGCCTACCTGCTGTGCCAAACCTTTGAGCAACAAAATGTCTATCTATACAATACACATTAATGAATACGTTTCAAATTATGGCCCTTGATGTAATTCACAAATGCAAGGGAAGTAATTTTGACATTTAAGAAATTCCATACATTACAATAATTATTTAATTTCTTAGCGTCATTGCTTGACGTTTCTTCATATTAACGAGAAAAAGTCGGTAATATGAATACATTAATCAAGATATAATTCTAAGATTACACTAATCAAAATAAATAAGTACCCAATTGGTATATTATATTTTATAGATTCGAAAGGATTTTACAAGTGTCATAAATTTTTGGAAATTTGTACATAGTCTGCTAATTATGTTATACTTTTTAAATTATACCGGAAATGCACACGAAACGAAAAATTTGGCCGATGTTACATTTTCTGAACACAAATGATCCGGTTTTATTTCGGAACGGATAGTAAAATGTTCTCACAGTTCGTGTCTGATGTTATAGTATAACAACGGATTATGATGGAATGTTCTTATTTCCGATGTGTTCACACGTCGAACGATTTGGATCACATTCGCTGTAGAGGTGATGTAGGAGTCAATGTTCGGTCCACATTTGCACATGTTAAAATATCACGGTGAAAAAAAATCACCCATAAATGTCACAATGGTAAAGTTCGCTTTTGATAATTGGTTAAGCGTTTGTGACACTGTTGTTGGTGTCTATATACAATTAATATCGTTCTCATTCTAACACACACTACACAATTATACTACACTCATTACATGACTTGATTAAAATAAGTATATTATACATGTCGGTTTTTAAACCGTATCACAATTTTACTTATAGACCTTACACAGTAGGTGAATGGAAAAATTTCACTCATTGGTGGCTGTGTTGGGCTGAGTGTAATATTACACAGTGCACTCAGACATTGCTTACTGGGTCTGTCGGACAACGGGACAAAAGGTCGGCGATTGTATTCATTCTGCCGGGAATATGGCGAACTTCAAAACTGAAATTCTGAAGCTTCAAGGACCAGCGAGCAATCATGTTATTTGATGGTACTGTGGAATTGATATACCTTAATGGACTGTTGTCAGTTTCGATGATAAAGTGACGTCCTAGAAGATATCTGGACAGCTTTGTTACACTTTCTACTAAGGACAATGCCTCTAATTGCGGAATGGACCAGGCCCGCTCTCGGGGTCTTAGTTTTCTTGATAGAAAACAAACGGGATGCAGGATGCCGTTGTATTCCTGCAATAGGACTGCACCGATCGCAATGGAGCTAGCATCTGTTCTCAATCTGAAAGGTAAACGAATGTTGGGCAATTTAAGGATGAGATTAGGTGTATTCTTATCAGAAAAGTGTGCCAAAACTTTATCAAATGCATTTCGTAGGCATTCATCGTTTACAACTTTTTCGGGTTTATTCTTGGTTAGTAAGTTAGAAAAAAACCTCAGTCAGTTCTGAAAAATCAGGAATAAAGTTTCTATAATAATTAATAAGTCCCAACAAACTGCGGACTTGTTTCTTATTTGTTGGAAGTGACAGTTTTAGAATTTTGGAGACAATTTTGTTGTCTGTCATGACAAAGCCATTGGATATTCTGTACCCCAAAAATGATATCTCTTGGTAAGCCCTGCTCACCTTTGAAGGCTTCACTGTTAGTCAGTGCTGTCTGATACTAGGTAGTAGTAGTAGAACGTCCTGTCCAGGTGTCAATGTTATAGTTTCGTCGTTGTCTGTGTATGGACACAGATGTCGTCAGTATAGTGAATGATATTAAGAATGTCAGATAGGAGGAGTCGTATAGCAGACAAGGCCTGTCTGGAGTTACTGGATCTAAGGATATAAAGTGGGTTACGGTTAAAATCTTCCAAAAGGATTTTCAAATTTTATGTTGAGATCATTTTGAGTGCTATCTCCAAACCTGCACTCGTACATGTGTGTATACATTCAATAGTTCAAACAATAATAATACACCATGTATCGTTGTGAAATGTAATCGTGCATGTTTGTATGATCTTTTGCAATTTGTGTATATTTTCCACAATATGTAGGGTAATTTGTTGCTGATTTTTGTCAGTAATTCCACCGACTGATGTTTTACATTGTTCAGCATAGGTATTCGTATGAGTTGATTTAACATAGAGATTATGAGTGGCAGTAACAAAATTTGGTTCAATAGTAATGACATAAGTAACAAAGTCTGCTGGTTTGTCATGAGTAATATCATCTGTGTTGTGTCATGATGATGTGGAAATATAACTGTTTGTGAAGACATTTGTTTTGTATTTACAATCAGTAGTGCAAGTATAACTATCCACTGTGTGCATTTTGTTATGTGTGTAGTTAACAGAGAGTATAGGAGGTATAGTATATACCATGATGATTTGTGATCTTTCCTCGGTGTTGTGAACTGTTTGTTTTCTGCACCTTTTTCTTTGTGCTGATACACACCAGTTTCTGTTTCTTCTTGTTTTGAGATGGTAATCACGTTGGTACGGTGTGGTATCTTGGTCTGTTCATCATGTTGTTGTATGATGAGTGGGGTAGTTAAGGCAGTATTTGTTGTGGTGTTAACTTTTTGCCTTGTGTGAGGTTTGGACTCTATGTAATCTGTCACATTTAATACATTTCCAATCAATAAATCACAACATGGATTGTCTAATAAAGCACAAGTTACTCTGCCTGATAGGAAAGGTGATTTTATATTGGCCCATGCCATGGGATATTTCTCTACTGTCCCTGAAACAGTTTTGCAATAGATGTACTCATCTAGGTAGTCTTTAGGATCAGCTAAGGTCTTTCGAAGACCGATAAGACAGGACCCTGTGTCGCGTACACATGTGCATACTGTGTCATTGATGTAACCTTTATGGAATGTTAATTTTCCTAATGACAGTTTTGAGGTTTTGTTCAATTCCTCACTTTCTTGTTGAGCATTGACCTCTTTATATAAAGAATGAGGTTGAGTGATGTTAACAACATTATTACAATATGGTACAAAGTCTGGTGTTGTCTTCATGGATGTGATGTTCACTTTTCTTACGTTCTTTGCTGAACTGCATTTTGAGTCTATTGCCAAGTTAGCTTCTTCATTGGCAATAGGGACGGCGTGCCCGCATGTTAAGGTACCATTTTCATTGAAGGTATTACAGACAGTACATTTGTTAGCACTAAATACATCACAAGCCTGTGCTGCATGTACAGGATGTTTTTCTGGATTTTCGTCTTCTGACGCTGAGCTATCGAACAAGGCGGCATTGGCTTTGTTGGTCATATGCCTGCCTCTACAATCCATGCGATGGTGACCGTAAGCCTTGCAGAGAAAACATTTACGTGTACTTTTGAACGATTTACGTTCTCTGTCTTGTCTGTTTACCATATTTTGCAAGTATGTTGGGTACCCTGGGTTCTTATCGCACATCTCGTTCAAATGGTGGAAAAATTTACAATGAATGCAATGTATAGCTTTATCAGAGGTAGGCCTGTTCGGTTTTTGCCTACTATAGTTGTTCTCATAGTTGGCTGCTGCTACCCAGTTATTGTCAGTAGCTTCAGTGGGAAAACACTGTTTATTTGCCGTATAATAGGCCGACCCACGTCTTTCCATTTCTTCCACACTTGTGCATTCATTCTCTTGCAAGAACTTAGAAAAAGATGATGGGACAGAAGAAATAACTTTATCTCGAATAATGAGATCTTCTAATTTATCATAATTTTTGTTAATTTTGGCTGATGAAGTCCATTTGCTGAAAATGTCTCGGACTAAACAGAGGTAGTCAGAGAACGTTTGAGTTGATTTTGGACTCAGTTTACTGAATTGTTCTCTGTACCCTGCTTCATCTAACATGAAATGTGCCATTATTTTAGATTTAATGTAATGGTACTCTTTTCTGAGGTCTTTGGGGATGGTTTCAATGACTTTCAGAGGTTCCCCAGATAGACTCCTCATATATAAAATATTCCATTCCGAAAGTGGAACTTGGTAATGTTCCATTAATGTCTCAAAATTTTGGGTAAAGGCTGCTATGCAGTCACCCGAGGTATAGTTACGAACGATACCTTGGTACTTCTTATACTGGTTTTCTTTTTCCAGTCTTTCAGATTTCTTTGACTCTTTATTCATTGCAGTCTCGGTGTCCAGTTGTTTCATTTTCAACTGTAATTCTAGTTCTTCCCTCTTACTCTGCGCTGCTATTTCTGCTTTCTTAAGTTCACTGTCTATCTCAGCTTGCTTTAATGCTGTTTCTGCCTCTACTTGTTTGGCAGCTTTTTCAATCTCTGCCTGTTTCAAGGCTGTTTCTGCCTCAGCTTGCTTGGCAGCCATTTCTGCTTGTTTTAGAGCTCTTTCTGCTGCTCTTTCATCGCGTTCGGCAGCTTTTTCCTGAACAAGTAGGTATTCTGCGTATTTGTTCTCACTCCACTTTGTTAACTCATCACCTTGTAACTTTAATTTCAAGCCCATATCGATGAAATCAAACAATGACGACATGATGGAGAAAATATGTCAATGAAAATCAATCACACACAATATGTTGTAAATGATTAGTAGAAAAATAACTTACAATTGATTTGACTATACGATGCGTGCCCACTAATGCATACGTAAAGTTAAAGTGAAGAAAAATATACTCAAGTGCCCTTGGATATGGTGACGAATGGTTGGGCCATCGGGCTAGAAAACTGTAAGGTCGTACTTCGGAACCACTAATGACCTCTACGGCAGGGTTATGGATGGTACGCAAAAACCTGCTTTGTTTTTGGAGAGAAATAAGTTAGCGTGTGTTTGTTGGTGTGTGCCTGCAAGTCACTAAGTGTTGATTAGGTTTGAATGGCGTTGAGTATAATTGTATGTCGTAAATTTGTCGTCAACAGTGTTTCTTTCAACAGAAGTTACACTCTTTCCACAACTCTTTGCGTTCCACAAACTCAATAAACAAAAACAATCTATCTGTATTTGAACACTCAATAACATTGATGACACATCACTTACATCAAGATGACATTCAGTAAGGACAAAGACATCAAGTTTACAAGATGGCGACAAGGTCAAAATGGTGGCAAAATCACAATGTTGACAAGGTCAAACGATGACAATTTTCACAGATCACAAATGTTTAACACGTTTACAGGATCAAACAATATGTACTGTACATTTACTAATGATCTTAAACATATTTAGACAATGTAGTAATGGATCACACTGAGACTTTTCCGATCACATGTACATCACTATAACCTTGACAAATTTTACAAGTACAAGAATTATAGTTTTAAATCACAAAGATGAACAACACACGTCTAAATATATTAGGTTCTTAAATAAAGACGAGCAACCCACGTCTACACATGTCAGGATCTTCTATTAGGCTCGTTGGCTAACACATGTGAGACAGTACAAGTACAACGTAATTCGACGTAAGACATAGCAACACAAGTTCAATGGATTTATTACCACATTAAATACATAACAATAGTTACAGCAATGTACAACATATAACTCACAACCACAATACAGCTCATAGGTCTGACGCTCACGATATCAGTCGTTTCAGCTCACAACCACGGAGATTCACACAAACGCCTTGCTCTCGACACACACGTCCGTTCAGATGTCCAGTCCCAGCTTGGTCTGAGATTAACACACACACTGTCCACTGCCTCTCGTGGGGTCACGTGGCTTTGCGTGCGTCTGTCGTCAGCGCTGGTCGCGTGTCAGGTAAGAATCTCGCCAGCCGACAACTCTTGTCCGCCGGGTGCCGTAACGATGTTGCTGCACACTTAGGCTCTGACAGATGGGTGAGTGTGTGTGTGTGAGTGTGCGTTTTCACGTGAGATTTATTTCTATTCAGACGTGACTGTCTAGAACAATGTGTCTTTATTACATATGCTATATGCATTAGATAAATATGATTTTAATGAAAACAGGTTTACGTTGAAAATTTTGCAATCCTCAATAGTGTATTGTTTATTATTTAACAAAAATATGTTTGACAGCCAAAGTATACATTATTCATGTTGACAATAAAATGAAACCACAGGTATTGAGCAGAAATAAAAGAGAACAACGTCATATTAATCTTATGCTGTGACACGAAAAACAGGAGACAACAACCCATGGTAACTTCATAGCAATCGTATTCTGCGACAAAGATGACGAAAGAGTAAATTATAATATCTTCAAATTAACAGTACTCTGTGACACGGTTGTCGAAATAACATAGCGTGATAGTAAGCAAGTAGTGAGAACAGGGCGATATTACAAATCTTAAATCGTATAGGTCGTATAGAAACTTGACGTTACCCGTATGTTGTGGCAACCAGCATCATCATCATGTGCGCTGCCAACTAGTGTAGGCGTGCATGTCTGTACACGTATCTCGGTTCGTGGTTATCTGGATGATTTAAGCTGCCGATAGTTTTCCACGGCACCGTTTCATTCCAATAAGCATCATGTTACTTGATCGGCCACAGCTTCTTTTCCCACTGACCTTTCATGTTGTTACGATACGCTCCAATGCTTCACTTCTCATCTAATGACCAAAGAATTGCTTGCCTCTTTCTTATAATTATGTATAATTTGGTGGAGCAGTCATCGTCGATCATGACTCTCTTATTCTCTCTGATGATATATATATTGATTAATATTGTCTATTTTAAAACTATTTTTTGTTGCCCAGATGTTTCAACTATTACAACGTCCCTCTTTATTTTATCTTCTCTAATGGTACGCTGCCGGATCCGTGGCCTAGGAGTTAGCGACTTTCTCCGTAATCCCGTTTATCCACGTGAGCAAACGCAGCTGCGCGAGAATCGGCAGCGGTTCTCGCCGCTCCTGTTACTTACGGGATATGTGAGCCGGCGGCTCAGAAAGCAATGGCAAAACTACTGATCGTAATCTTGCCAAGAAAACAACAACAGCGGTAAAATGCCGGTGTTAACAGCTATGTCATGTAATATTATACTAAAAATGGTTCATTAAAGTGGAGTATTTTTTTTTCCAGATCCGCGTTATATATTTTCAATGTTTTTATGCACTCTTCCAAAACATTTGAATAAAACAATAATCTGTTAATAAACGAAAAACTCATATAATAGTGAACTATTCGACACATGGCAGTTTCAGAGTGAGTCATTTCTTTGTGTTTGTTTGGAAACATGGAAACAGTTTTAAGAATGTGTTCTTATATTGCGTGCTCATTTTGAAATACAAAAATATGTTCACACTAGAGTTTACGGATTCAAACACACTGCCAGATGACCATAGGGCAACGAATAGATTAGTATATGCTCCAGCAATGCTAAACTGAGGTTCGATCATCATAACGCTGTACAAGATAACACTAGGAGTATAGCACACAATTAAGATACTAGCGATCATTGCAATCATTACCATAGCCTTTCCGTCTCGGTTGCTCATTAACTGCGATTTGTCCAAACCGATACTAGCCGACTGACGCCATTCTCTCTTCTTTACTAAGTTGGCGTATTAAAATCCGTTGTGAAATATCACAACAGCTACAAAAGACAAAAGTCCAAGAAATGACCTGTAAGACGTAGACAATGTCTGTCAATTTCTGACTGCCGCTTGCATAGACCAGACCTAGAAGTGTTTTGTTCCTGTTGGAAGTAAACTTCCAGTTGATAGACGTCTTGCAGTAGAGCGGTGAAAAAGATGCAAACGTCAAGGTGTATATACACGTCATGACGAAAGTTGTTCTTCTTGGTGTGATCATCTGTTTGACGTGTAGTGGAAACGCTATACACAGACACCGTTCTATGGTTGCGTAGACGGTAATGTAGCAAGTGATTTTTGAAAATACTACTCTAGGTATCCCCGCAATCATGTACTGAAACTCCGAGGGCACTAGTGGCAAATCCGCAGACTCAAACAACGGGTTAAAAAAGATACCTATCGTTACCTGAGACAGTAAACTACAGAGATCTGACATAGCCATGGCGAAGAAAGTAATGTTCATGCTTGACTGAAGTCCTTGAATGTAAAACACATGCAAGTTAATCGAATTTGTAATTATTCCAAACAAAGAAATCATAGTGGATAAAAAGCCCAAGTTAAGCACTACAAATATTTGTCTTTGTAGTGTTGTCTAAAATCGCCATCGCAAAGTTAACGAATCCCTCACTTACTATATTATAGTCTGGAATACCACGCATTTAATAAACTACAAATAGGTGATTCTGATGAATGTATCCTTGGAACTGGTAAAATGACAGCCAAACATATGTTACATGAGTGTCCAACATATGCAGAACAGAGAAAACTCGTTTGGCCTACACACGCTCCATTTGAAGATACAATCAATGGAGGTATCAAAAAGCTCAAGTTGACTGCTGCTTTCTTTGCATGTATTCATATTGACGTCTGGATGTGAACGAAGAAGAGGAAGCGGATTTAGTCTAGAAAATATGTAGCACAGTCTAATAACAAGATAGTATTGTAGGCTATTAAACTGTACCTAGCAGGCATTTATACCCACAAGGTGGTAATGTGTTCATGTCCTCCTCGAGGCTGGTTTAAAAATGTTCTTGGGTTCCTAGGTCGACAGGACTAACAATTGTTATCAGAAAGTGTTTTGGAGAAATAGCCTTCGTATCACTGACCACATGACCTATCGAGTGCCTTGGGAATCATTAAACCATGACGCTAGCATGTTATACCCATCATGCAAGGCGAATGAAAGAGTCCATAACTTGTTTCTGTTTACAGGCATGTAAAAGATGCCTCCCTTTTCTCTATTACTGCCATAAACCCATCTATGTGTGGTCGATGTGTCACAAGTAAATTTATTCGTCATGAAAATTTGCAATTGTGCAAGCCTTCGGGTATATATGTCAGTCGGGCAATGCTGTAATCTATGTAGGCAGTTAGTTACCTAGTCAACAGACCATCCTCATTGCACATCGAACCATACAGACCATAAGTGCTCGGATCCTCTCCTCAGCAAATCGCGCAAAGTGTAACGGCTATCGACACCAGTTCTGTGTTGGTTTATTAATCTTCTTTGGCTTCCTGCATAGTGTTCTTGTTTGGCCACACCTCTTTTAACTTACCCTTCTCGTAGTCTGACTATGGTTCTTGATTCACAGTCATCACTTGGTTCTCGCAAACGACTTACTTGTCGTATAGCATTCAGTATATCAGCCTGGTCGTCCGCCCTCCTAAGTAGAGTTAATTGCAAGCCTGTCAGCCTGCTCATTTCCTTGTACATTCGAAACCGACACGAAAATGAAACTAATCTTTACCAGTAGTGACCGCTCCAGAGACAACAACCATTGTCTTCGGACCCACCCAATCTCAGTCTTCCTGAGGATACTCATTGAGTCACTAAGGAAACATGCCCGAGTGAAAGTCTATGTCTCGAGCCATGTTACTGCTTTACTTACTGCCATGACTTCCTTAGCTAGACTACGTTTGGTCAAGGCAAAAGCAGCAGCATCTTCCTTCACAATTCTCCCTTCAGTCAGAGCTGTAAAAGCCCGTGAACTTCTCACGCATCGAACGACCGACCCATCTGTAAATGACATCATTACTCTCTCACAGAATTCTCGAATATCAAAGCCTGTACTTCCGCCCTACAGCAGTCGGATTTTATTGTCGCATTTCCTGTCTAGTTGGATGCAAACTGAAAAGGACGTACAGAACTATGTTGGCACTTGTACCCACTCCTCGCCATGTTCTAAGTCCTTAAGTGAACACAAAGCTATAATCTGTTATTCCTGTAATGGTTTCTCTAACATAACTAACAGTGAGCTAGGCTGCATAATGTCTAGACCCTCGCCTATTGGCCCCCTGGACTTGAATTTAACCCCCATCGAGTGGGTTCAGATTTTAAATTTAACTTGAGCTCCCTGACTTATCCACCCTAAAATATGTACTAAATATGTATTGAGAATTATAGGCGGTGTTCATGATACTGCCTACATCCTCTACCAAGTGCCGATTACTCAATACAAATATGGTTACAATG